>PITA01004077.1:0-130137 GCA_004023965.1 Spilogale gracilis
ACTTTTTTTTTTTTTTTAGATTGTTGAGATTTGCTTTGTGGGCTTATTATGTGATCTATTCTGGAGAATGTTTGTACATTTGAAAAGAATGTGTATTCTGGCGTTTTAAGATGGAATGTTCTGAATATATATGTTAAATCCATCTGGTCCAAGTTGTCATTCAAAGTGACTAACTATTTCCTTGTTGATTTTCCATTTGGATGATATGTCCATTGATATAAGTGGGATGTTGAAGTGCCACACACATACACACACATATATACACACACACACATACACACTATATATTTATTAATTGTATGTAATATATCTGTTAACAATATAACTATTGTTAATTAGTTACTTGATGTTTGTTATTGACTGCTTTATGTATTTGGGTGCTCTCATGTTGGGTACATAAATATTTATAATTGTTATATCTTTTTGTTGGATTGTCTCCTTTATGATTATATAGTGTCCTTCTTTGTATCTTGTTACAGTATCTGTTTTCAAGTCTATTTTATCTGATACAAATATGGCTATCTCAGGTTCTTTTCATATCCATTTGCATTATAAGTGTTTCCCTATCCCCTCAACTTTTGATCTGTATGTGTCTTTAGATCTGAAAAGAGTCTCTTGTTGGCAGCCTTTAAATGGGTCTTGTTTTTTTATACATTCTGCCACCCTATTCTTTTATTGGAGATTTTAGTCCATTACATTCAAAGTAATTATTGATAGGTATTTTGTTAGTTATCTTATGGTTGTTTTTGTAGGTCTTCTCTATTCCTATCTTCTCTTGCTCTCTTCTCTCATAATATGTTGGCTTTCTTTACTGAGATACTTAGATTATTTTCTCTTTATTTTTTGCATATCTTTTACTGAGTTTTCACTTTTGGGTACCATTAGGTTTGTATATAACATCTTTTGCACATAGACTCTACATTAATTTGATGGTTGCTTAAGTTTGAACCCATTCTCTACTCCTGTGCCCTCCCCACCCATGCCTTAGGTTTATGGTGTCATACTTTATATCTTTTTATTTTATTTTATGAGTCCCTTGACTGTTTTTTACAGATATATTTATTTTTATTGCTTTTGCGCTTCCAGCTTTTTTAACTCTTACTTATGGTCTTTCCTTTCCACTCAAAGGGTCCCCTTTAACATCTTGTAAGGCTGGTTTAGTGGTCATGAAATCCTTTTTTTTCTTTTTTTTAAGATTTTATTTATTTGACAGAAAGAAACACAGCCAGAGAGGGAACACAAGCAGGGGGAGTGAGAGAGGGAGAAGCAGGCTTCCCGCCGATCAGGGAGCCCGATCCCGGGTCTCCAGGATCATGACCTGAGCCGAAGGCAGCCGCTTAACCAACTGAGCCACCCAAGCTCCACCAGTCATGAAATCCTTTAACTTTTGCCTGGGAAATTCCTTATTTCTCCTATTCTGCATGATATCCTGCTAGATAGAGTATTCTTAGTTAGAGATTTTTCCTGTCAGCCCTTCATATATATATCAAACAACCCCTCTGACCTTCAAATTTCTACTGAAAAATCTGCTCACAGCCTTATGGGATCCCTTGGATGTAACTGTTTTCTTTTTTCTTGCTGATTTGAACATTCTTTAGTGCTACTTAGTGCCAGTTTTATTACAATGTGTCTTGGTGTAGAATCCCTTGAGTTCATTTTGTTGGGGGATCTCTGTGCCTCCCGGATCTGGATTTCTGTTTTCTTCCCAGATTCTCAAAGATTTTAGGTATTATTTCTTTAAATAAAGTTTCTGTCCCCTTTTCTGTCTCTTCTATTTCTGGGATTCCTATAATGTAAATGCTATTACACTTGATGGAGTCACTGAGTTCCCTAGTTCTATTCTTATTTTGCATATTTTTTTTCTCTCACCTGCTCAACTTGATTACTTCCTATTACTCTGTCCTCCAGGTGTATGCTTGGTTCTTCTGCTTCCTCCCATCTACTATTTATTCCATCTAGCATATTTTTAATTTCATTTATTATGTTCTTCATCTGATTTGTTCTTTTTTATCTCTTTGTTAAAGGTCTTACTGATATCTTCTACACTTTTCTCAAGTCAGCATCATTATGATCATTACTTTAAATTCTCTATCAGGAATATTATTTATCTCTGTTTTGCTTAGGTCTCTTGCTGTGATTCTGTCCTGTTCTTTCATTTGGGACATATAGCTCTGTCTCCTCATTTAGTGTAACTCTCTGTGTCTGTTTCTGTGTGTTAGGAAAGTCAGCTATGTTTCCTATATTTGAAAGTAATGACCTTATGAAGGAAAGGTCCTTTACTGCCCTGCAATGTGATATCTCTGTTCATCAGAACCTGGCACTTCAGGAGTGTCTCTTATGTGTATTATGTGCCCTGCTATTGTGGCGGAGTCACTTTCTTTTTCAGTCCAGTCATCTGCATTGGGTTTCTTTGCCTATTGTGGGCAGTGTCTGGTCCCTGTTGTGTTAGTTGGTTAGTCTGGGGACACCTTGGCTTGAGTTGAGCCATACCAAGAGGTGCCAAACTGTAAGGTGCTTTCCCTATGTTATACCCTGAGAAATTTTCACTGGTGGGTGGAGCCTGCCACCAGACCACTGTCTGCCTGCACCACACTGCTGGGTTCTCAGTCTGACTGGTATTGTGGTTATCCTTCCCTCTCCACAGGGTGGGAGTCACCTTGGAGTGGTGCTGGCCCTTGTTGAGGCAGCTTGCATACTGCCAGGCTTACGGCCCTGGTTTGGGTGGGCTTTGGTCAAAAGCACAGTAGAAGGGGGCAAATCCACAAAGTGCACAAGGACAGGGCAGGTGCAGTTTTACATCAAAGGGGACCAGCCACCACTGGGACCAACGCCTAGCAAAGCACAAGAGTCAATAGATAAGATTGTCAAGGTTGACAGACTTTTGGGGGAGGGGACTTGCAGCAATGGAACTGAGGCAGGCCTGCTAATAGGGGGCAGATTTGCCCAAATGCAGGGTGGCTGGAGACCTGGGTGTACTCTTACGAAATTAGGCAGGCAAATAGGACTTTGCTGGTTCACACAGGTGGCTTTGTTTGTGCTGGGAGTTGATGTTGAGCAGTGGGGAAGGGAAATGGTTCCTGCCTGCTCCTTTTTATCTGAAGGAGTTTTCAGTGATCCCAGGAATCTCCCAGACTCTGAGTTTAGTAAACACCCCTCCTTCTGTATGCCCCATGCATTTTTCAAACTGCTGTCTGTATGCCGTACCTCAGCTAGATTGTATGTTGTGCTGAATCTTTAAAGGCTGGGTCTTGGTTTCCTCGGGCCCTCCTGGCTCTCCCAGAGCTAAGCCTGCTGATTTTTAAGTCCTATTGGTTGTAAGAACTTAAGAAATTCAGCCCCTCTGGTTTCCAAAACCAAATATTATGGGGATTGTGTTCCTGTGCCGGCTTCCCAGTGTGATAGTTTGTTTCTCTACTCTTCCTGTACCTGCAATGTCCCTCCTTCCCACAGACAGACCTGCAGTCACTTAGCTCCTGATAGTGTGTCCATCTTTACTACCCTCTTCAGTGTGGCCTCTTCTCTCCATTTAGTTGTAGAGTTTGTTCTGTGAGACTTCACTTACTTTTCATGGTTGTTTACCCTGGTGTGGCTGTTTACCTAGTTGATCCATGGGACAAGGTGAGCTTAGAGTCCTTCTCTGCTATCTTCCCAGAAATCCCTAGAATTTCTTCCAAAAAGGAGGGAAGTTTAATTTGAGCCCAGTTAGGACAGCTGCCTGGGATACACTATCTTCATAAAGAATAGAGTGTGCTGGCAAAGAATTTTGGCACATGGTTATATGCATTTTTTACATAAAAAGTTAGAAATTATTAGACAAAAGACGTTTCAGGAAGTTGAAGACCTTATCTTAGGTTTCTAGTATATGCAGGGCTGTACGACTCAAATTTAATGGGAACTGGGAGAGTTTTTTATTTCTTCTTATTTCTGGGTTTAGAATGCTCCTTCTTGGCTATTTTCTTCAGTGAAGCAGTTGTACAGTGTGTGCTTGGGGAAGAAATAGAACCCATGTTTTGAGGTTTTGCCCAGTCACATTGAACTTGGTAAATGTTAAGGATAGCTTCCCTGGGAGCCAAGGCACAGGGCCCACAGATATTAAAGTTGAAAATTACTTTATCAGTAGATAAGGAAAGAAATGGAACAAATGTGTAACAGGAAAATGAGAGGCAGGGTGGAAATTCCTGTGGAAGCCAGGCTGTGTGAGTTCAGGGGAACTCTTAGCCTTCTTCCTCTATTTGCCTCACCATCCTCATCTATGGAATCTTTCTTATAAGGGGCCAGATGGTAAATATTTTAGAATTTTCCAGTCATTGGGTCTTTGTCACAACTATTCAGTGAGAGCGCCCATAGAAAATAGATAAACAAATGGGTGTGGCTATATTCTGTTAAGACTTTAGGGGCACACGGGATGCCTGGGTGGCTCAGTCAGGTAAATGTCTGTCTTTGGCTCAGGTCATTATCTTGGGGTCCTGGGATCAAGCCCTGATCTGGTTCTCCACTCAGTGGGGAGTCTGCTTCTTCCTCTCATTCTCCCTCTGTGATCTCTCTCTCTCTCAAATAAATACAATCTTCAAAAAACAAAACAAAACAAAAACTTTAAATGCACCTGTGTGGTCGGTCTATTGAGTGACTCACTCTTGATTTCAGCTTGGATCATGATCTTGGGATCGTGGCACTGAGCCCCATGTCAGTCTCCCCACTCAGTGGGGGGTCTACTTGGGATTCTCTCACTCTCCCTTTGCCCCTCCTGCTGCTTGTATTCTCTCTCTCTCTCTCTCTCTCTCTCTCTCTCTCTCTCTCTCTCTTTCTCTCAAATGAATGGATCTTAAAAAAAGAAAAAAAAGACTATCTACAAAAGTAGGCAATGGTGCACGTTTGGCCTATGGGCATGACTTGCTTGTCCTTGGTTTAGATAAATGTGGTGCTTCTGCACACTGGGGGTTAGCATGGTTATCACCCCATGGATCCTCATCTTAGAAATAAGTTCCAGTTCCAGAATCTCAATCTGAGTGTCTCCTTTTAGGGACATTTGGGTCAAACAGTATATACAGATTTTTATTGTTTGGGAGGAGAGATTCAGAAAAGGAGTATATTTACTCCATCTGTCTGAGAATCTCCAAGGGAGTGCCTGCCTGGGTACATAGGCCATGCATCCACACGTCTGTGTACCTAACTGTCTTACCCCCCAAAATAGCACAGTCACTAGCTCCTACATAGGCCAGAGAGAAAGAAGTGGTGATGGAATACGGTCGCCGGCAATAAGGAAGAGGCTGGTTTGGTGGAGGAAGTGAGATCTGCCCAGGTCTACAGGCCTCTGTGAGTGAGTGAAGAGCCTGACATTTGGGTAGATAGCAAGGGGACTTCAGCTAGCCCGAGAGGGCTGGGCATCGGGCAAGGTGATACAGACATTTCAGGGGGCTTTCTGCCCACATTTGCCAGACATAGTCTGCTCATTCCAAGCACAGATTAAGCATCGGAGTTCTGTGGATGCAGTGCAAGGGCATACCTAAGCCATAAAGGCTTCCTGGCGCTGCCATCATGTGGTTACTCATAATCATAATTTATCCAGTAATATATGAATGAGTGAATTTTCCTGTGAAAATTGCTTTATTGGTATCAAGAGTAGAGCTTATAGAAATTTTGCTATAGTAAAATAGAAATCCACATGTACACATATATCATATGTATGCAACAATAATTTTGCTTCGTATGTTTCCTAATGTAAAAATTGGCTATAATGCGGGTTCTTGAAAGGTTAATTGAAACGAGCCAAGTGCCAAGATCCTAAGTGCCTGTGGGAAGAATGTTTCTACTTGGGTTCTCCCTCCTGGAAAAAGACTTGGATGCATGAAGTTTATTTGGGAAGTGATGTCAAGAAGCCAGAGGATGGGAGGAGAAAAGGGGGAGTAAGGTAGGAAATTGGGAAAGTCAAAAAGGTAAATTATCAGGCAGAGTCCCAGTGTAGGAGAGTAGAGATCAGTCCCAATGTGAATATTCTGAAGAAACACATGGAATGCATTTCAGAATTGTCCCTTTGAAGGTCACTGTGGCAACTTATCCAACAACCCATGTTTCCTATTAACTGGGCCCTATCACAGGGGTCTTATCCCCCCCCCCCCAAACTTACAGACCATGCTTGCGCAAAATGGGCTGCCTTTCGCAGCTTGAAGAAAAGCCTGAGAGAGAAGAGAAGAAAAATGCTTGAGATAGGACACAGCAGAATGCTGACAGGTACCATGACAGTACTGGGACCTTGGATGTGAGAACAGAGGCAGGAGACCGAACGAACAGACAATAATATTGGAAATCATTAAATCCCATGAATTGGGAAATTGGTGACCTAACTTGAATAATCTTTTCAGACAAAGCCTTCTGCTAAACCAATTTAAAATTCTAGACTAAGAGCAATAAAAAATTTGGCAGACTGGTAGCGAATGACATTACAAGGCCAAATCCCCAGGGAAAGTGGGAACCCAAAGAGTTGGGTGGAGCTTTTAAGCTGCTTTTTCCTGGTGGACCTTGCGAAGTGAGGAAATGTACCATCAGTTTTGAAAGCATTATGAGATGAGGGGCCAGTATTCAAAAGCCTGCACTTGCTCAAAGCAGAGTCTATGGGGATATAATGTAAGCATGATAACTATAGTCAACAGTACTATTTTGTGTCTTTGAAAGTTGCTAGGGTATTAGATCTTAAAGGTCCTCATCACAAGAAAAAACAACTATAACTATGTGTGGTAATAGATGTTGACTTATTGTGATGATCATTTTACAGTATATCAAATTGTTATAATGTACACCTGAAATCAATATAATGTTATATATCATTTGTGAGTGTGTACATATAAATGACATGTCAATTTTAAAAAGTAACATAAAAAGCCATGCAAAAAATTAACAAAATATTATGATTCAGGATCAAAACTTGCTAGTCTGTTGCTCTCAATAAGAAAAGTAAAAGGTAGATAACTTGGTTTTTGTTTTTTGTTTGTTTGTTTGTTTGTTTGTTTTTAATATCTTATTTATTTGACAGAGAGAAACACAGCCAGAGAGGGAACACAAGCAGAGGGAGTGAGAGAAGCCGAGCAGGGAGCCCGATGTGGGGCTCCATCCCGGGTCTCCGGGATCATGACCTGAGCCAAAGGCAGTTGCTCAACCAACTGAGCCACCCAGGAGCCCCGAGTACTTGGTTTTAATAAAATGGTCTAAACTAATTATGAGAAGTAAAGGCAATATAAAATAGAATGGATAATTCTATATTCTTGCCTCTCAAGAGCACTGAGGAGTAAGGGATGACGGCACAGTTCCATTTGACATAAAAGAAAGGCAATGAAGCTTTAATAGAAAAGTGTCTTTATTATGAGGAAGCATATTTTGTTGGAAAATGACAAATTCAAAGTTTGGAATTTCCCATACTAGAGCCCTAGCAAAATAGTCTTGTTGCTATTTCAGGGACTTAAACTTCTGATTCAAAAAATAATCACAGGTCAGGATGTTGTCTATCCTATATGAGGTAAATAAGTAATTGTCTTTTTTCTTTTTAGATTTACAGAGAATATATACTGTCTCATCCTTCTGGACATTATCCATTGTTTCATATCTTTTACAGTCATTAATTAGAACTGCAGCCTCATTTAAAAATAACGTTAGAATAGGATATATGGAAAATATAAAAATAGAATAGTATATTTATTAATATATATTAATAATCTACCACATTCCAGGCCCTGTGCTAAACATGTTCAACATTAATATATTAAGCACGTTCACTACCATATTTCATGTGATTGCCAATGTGATTGTGCTATTTATTAATTCATTGCCTCCAACCCCAAATCTACCTTCCATTCCCTATTCCGACAAAATAGAGCTGAACCCTTTAAAAAATTTCCCTTTGCAAAATGGCACAGGTTAAGCTTTGTCAGTTAAGCATGTTGGGAAGATGGAAAAAAAAAAAGGTCTAGTAGGATACCTCTTTTAGATGTTAAAAGACTAACTCAGTAATTCTTAATATTCGATACATGTGAATATCAACTGGAATGCTCTTAAAAGATACTGATTTGTAAGTCTGGACTTGGAGCAGAGCATGAGTGGTTGTTTGCTGTTGTTTAAGACTCATTTATTTTATTTAAGAGAGAGTGTGCACACAAGAGAGAGCAAATGGGGGGGGGCAGAGGGAGAGAAACTCAAGCCAACTCCTGCAGAGCTCAGAACCCCACCTGCGGCTCAGTCTCACCACCCTGGGATCATGACCTGAGCCAAAATCAAGAGTTGGGTGCTCAAGCAACTGAGCCACCCAGGTGCCTCAGCATGAATGTTTTTTAAAGATGCCTCCCCATATGATTCTCATTGCAGTCAAGAATGAAAAGAGCTGGAGCAGAATTTCAAAGAAAGTGTGAACTAAAAGTAGGCCTGCCATCCCTCATTCCTAATGGATTATGCCCAAGTTTGATTTGGAGCAATATGAAAAAGAGAAAAATAAAAGGGGAAAAGGGTCCCAGGGGAACTATCATGACAAGCTGGCTATTGCATATATTTGCAGCCTGGGGTTTGTTTTACATGTAGGTTTACTATTATTATTATTAATATATGATGAAGTGATATGATTGCTGTTGGAAAGATAGTTGTTACTCACAGTCCCCAAGCAGACAGGTCATGCCACACAGGCAAAGCTACACAGGGAAGCAAGAGGGTCAGTTGGGAGGCTAACGAAGCAAGGTAAAACATAGGTGAGAACCTTTATTGTGATTCTTTTTTTGCAGGAAAGAACAGGTGAGGCATAGTAAGCAGTCTTAGGATGGGCTAGTTTGAATAATTTCAGTGGGCTCTGGTGGATAGGATATGTCTATAGTTGTCTTATATCTGACCATTGGGTGGTTAGGGCATGTAGATTGTGGCCCAGAGAGGAAGAGCTGGCAGAGGAGATGGTTAGGGTATGGACTATAGTTTGGTTGGTTTGTATATGAAAGACACACTTACAGTGGAGTCCCTTCCTGTCTCTAAGAATTGGTGAGCACTGGGATGGCCAGTCTCTCCAGTGTCAGAAAAGCCCCACGATGCCAAAGCATTAAGCACATAAGTTAGAAAATGTAGTTATTACAGGTGTACCTCTCTTGGATGGTCCAGCAACTCAAGCCAAGATCTTGGTTTAAGGTTTTTCTGGACTAATATCCAGGCACCTGGAAGAATTAAATGTAAACTCGCCACAATGGGAAATAGTTTTACTTTATTTCTCATACAATCCCTACAAGAAAATTTTTAATAAATTAAATAGAAATAAAGAGAAAAGTAACCAACATAATCACACTGAGATATCACCTCACACCTATTAGTTGGCTATTACCAAAAAAAAAAAAGTCTTGGCAAGGAAGTGGAGGAATTAGAATTTTAGAATTCATTGATAGTGGGAATGCAAAATAGAGTGACTGCTCTGAAAAACAGGAATTTTCTCAAAAAATTAAAAATAGACTACCTCATGATCCACCAATCCCACGTCTGGTTCTTATACCCAAAAGAATTGAGATCAAGACCTCAAAGAGTTATCTGCATTCCCATGTTCATTGCAGCATTATTCCCACTGGCCAAGGTATGGAAGCAACCCACAGGGCCATTGACAGATATATAAAGAAAATGTGATGAATTTATACAATGGAATATTATTCAGCCTTTAAAAAAAAAGGAGGACATCCTGCCATTTGCATCAACATGGGTAAATCTGGAAGATGTTGTGATGTAAATGAAATAAGGCAATCACAAAAACAAGTACTTCATGGTTCCACATCTACGGGGTATCTAAAATTGTCAAACTCATAGCAGTGAATAAAACAGTGGTTGTGGGGTGCCTGGGTGGCTCAGTCTTTAAGCGTCTGTGTTCAGCTCAGGTCATGGTCCCGAAGACCTGGAACCTAAGCCTGCATCGGACTCCCTGCTTGGCGGGAAGCCTACTTCTCCCTCTCTTACTCCCCCTGCTTGTGTTCCCTCTCTAGCTGTGTTTCTCTCTGTCAAATATATAAATAAATAATCTTTAAAAACAAGAAACAAAGACAAAAACTGTGGTTGCCAGGGCTAGAAAGAGGGGAGAAATGAAGAGTTGTGTTCAGTGGCTTTAAATTAAGATTCAGTTATGAAAGAGGAATAGTTCTAGAAAACAGCTGTACAACATAGATCCTATAGTTAACAGTACTGTATTATGCACTTAAAATTTTGATAAAAGAAAGTGGCTCTCTTGTTAAATGTTGCTGAAGAAAAAAAAACCTCAAAATGGAAAAACAACAACAACAACAAAAAAAACCCCATGTTTAAGCCCAAGGAAACTTTCGCAGGTGATGGATATTTATAACCTTGATTGTGGTGACAGTTTCATGGTTGTATGCCTACGTCCAAACTCAATTGTATACATTAAACAGATACAGGTTTTGGTTTATCAATTCTACCTCAATAAAGGTGGGGTTTTTTTTTTAACTTTTTTTAAGTAGGCTCCACATGGAGTTCAATGGGGGCTTGAATTCACAACCCTGAGATCAGGACCTGAGCTCATATCAAGAGTCGGTCACCTCAGGGCGCCTGAGTGGCTCAGTTGGTTGGGCGACTGCCTTCTGCTCAGGTCATGATCCCGGAGACCTGGGATCGAGCCCCACATCGGGCTCCCTGCTCAGCGGGAAGCCCGCTTTCCCCTCTCTCACTCCCCCTGCTTGTGTTCCCTCTCTAGCTGTATTTCTGTCTGTCAAATAAATAAATAAAATCTTTAAAAAAAAAAAAAAAGAGTCGGTCACCTCGCCAAGTGAGCCAATCAGGTCCCTTCAATAAAGCTGTTTTAAAAAAAAAGTAATCCTTATGACAGCCGTATCAGGAGGGGAGAATTGATCACTGAAACAGAAACCACAACTTACATAACTGCACTATGATTTACCAAATAGATAAATTATCTAAGCAAGACAAATCATCTAAGTTCAAAGTCTTTTCACACTGGCTCATTTCAGCCCATAGCTTTTGGAAGAGACCATAATCCCTCTGATCTAACAATAACTTATCAGGAGCCCATGTGTTCTAAAGATAAAACTACAACTATATCAGCAACTCACTCACTTCATGAATTCTAAGTAATCCCTGCCGATTCTATCCTGTGTTTACTTCCAAACACTTCCCACCCTCCCTAATGCCCCACTTTGGAAATGCCCCCGTGGTGTTTTTTGGTGTGCATTTTCCCTTGCTACAATAAGCTAGATAAATCTAACCTTTCCCTTGGTGTATTTTGTTTGGTGAGTATTTAAAAGAAAAATATAAAATCAGTTAAGAAAAAATTTTGTAATATAAATTGGAATTGAAAAAATTATTTATTTATTTATTTATTTATTTATGAGGCTGAGGCATAGGGAGAGGCAGAGGGAGAATCCCAAGCAGGCTCCATGCCCCCAGCAAGGAGCGCGATGCACAGCTCGGTCCCACAACCATAAGATAATGACCTGAGCCAAAATTAGAGACAGACATTTAAGACCGAGCCACTGACATGCCCCTGGAACTGAAAAAATTTTAAATATATATAATAGCTTAGCCTACTAAGATCTCCTTGTAGCAATAGTACTCATAATAATAAACAAATCCAGCTCCCAGATTTTTATTTTCAAATAATTTTTTTCACTTAAAAAACAAGCAAACAGTACTCTTTGGTGAAATCACATATTCTAAGTGTAGGGGAAACATAAAAGTTGTGGCTAGGACATATTTCTGTGCCAGAGAGCAAAAGCACACTTAAAGATTACCAGGGTCATATCAAAAAGAATAGAGAAGCTAGTGCAATAAGCATCCTATTGGCAAATTTGGGACTATTTTAACATCAAAAAGAAATATGACTATCAGTGATTATAATCATATAATCCAGGCAAGATCTAGATCTAACTTCTGGTGAAAGGAATGATGGGGGAAAGAAGAACGAGGTAAACAACACCATGAGGGGATAAGCAGAAGATTCTATGGGATATTCTATAAGGAAACTTACCTAGTTTCTTCAAAAAGTCACTGGTGATTTAAAAAAGGAATAATAGAAACATAGAATGACTCTTCTAGATCAAGTATAAACATATATAAATATAAAGTTGGTTTGATCCTGGTTCAAAAATATAAATGAAACAGCTATAAATGTATTTTGAAAGGCAGTTGTGGAAATTTGAACATAGGCTATCAGGTCATATTAGAGAACTATTAATTACTAATTGACTTTATGAAGTGTGCTAATAGCGATGTGTCTATTTAGGAGAATGTATTTATTCTCAAGAGATGCATGCTGAAACGTTCAGGCATGAAGTACACTGATGCCTCCAACTTAGTTTTACATGGTTCATCCAAAAAAAAAGTGCAAAGAGAGCAAATGGAAAAATATTAACAAAAACGTAGTCTTGATGAAAAGTATATGGGTGTTCATTACACTATTCTTTCTACTTTTCTTTATGTTTAAAATGTTTTGGCTTAATGTCAGGAAGGAGAAAAGAACTGTCCAGGTGAAAAAAGATGTTCATATAGTGCTGTTAATATTTAAACACTGGGTACAGTCTAAATGTTCTAAAATAAGCAATTGCTTAAGTGCATTTGGTACCTACAGTCTGTCCGGCCATAGAATGAGCTCAGTCAGTCAATAAATATTATCTCAGCAAATTCTTTGCATCCTCTAGTACCCAAAGCCCTGAGAACAGAGTGATAAGGAAGAGAAGAGAAAGTCTCAGTTCCCAGCGAGCCTACATTCTACTAGGGGAGCCGCTGAAACAAACCAGTAAATGAGCAAGATCATTTCAGATAAGAAGGACACATGACATGAAGGAATGCCAGCCGTCAAAGGAGGCTCCCCAGATTGAGGGGTTCAGGAAGGCCCTATGGCTGTGACCCTATTAGAGCTGAGGCTTGAATGACAACAAGGAACCGACCAGGGGGACACCTTCTTAGTCTTCCTGTCCTCACAAAGGAAAGCCAAGTGTGAAGACACAGTCTCCACAGCATGGAAAGGATGGTAGAAGTTATGTATCATAGCATAGAAAGGGGTTTGCCAAATGTTGTTCTGTGAATACAGTGATATAAAACCACTTCTATTACAGGATACATTTTTGAGAGATGTTTATGCATATAGGATAATGCAGTGCAAACTGTCAACAACAGAGCAGTCTGTTGACATTCAGAGGTGACTTTTATTGTCTTTCTTTCACTGTCTGCTTTTGTTAAAGCACATACTAATAAGGATGTGATTTTATAATAATTAAAAGGACGATGTATGCCGTACCTGGTATATAAACAGAAAGCAGCAGCAGAACTAGCTCCCGGGTGCTCAGAACAAAGGTCATTCTGACACCAGGGAATGACCATTCCAATCCCACCCGGTGACCGTGCACAAGTGGCAGCCCGCCCTGTTTGAGCGTGAGGGGCTACTCTCCACCAGTGGCTTCATACATTTTTAATGAAGAAAATAGAAACTACTAATATGCTATCAGCAATAGGAAACTAGCTAACTCTATCAAAGTAAATGAAAGAACTAGTGTAGTTGTGACTGCGCATCAGTGTCCTGACTGCTGCCAGAAAGGGAAGTAACTCGTAAAGGTGGGAGCCAAATGATCATACCTCCAATTTCCTGAACCATTTTGCCATCCAGTTTCACTGGTTTTGAGGAGCCTGACTGTTTATCAGCAGATACCCACAAGAGGGCAGCAGAGGGTTATTTGGGTTGATTTGTGGGTTTTGTTTCTGTTTTTGTTTTTGTTTTGTTTTATTTTTTAAGAGCTGGAGTCCTCTATAGAACTTGAGAGAGGAAGACAGAGGGGAGAGGGAGAGATTTTTGAATAAATTTTATAAACAAGCACGTGTGTAAGAAATTCACAAACTTCATAAGGTTTGTAAAACTTTCTAAGAGATTCAGGGCAAACAAGCCAAGGATGGTAGAAGAAAGAGGTAAGGAAATCTGATTCACCAGAACCTGCTATTAGTAAAACATAAAAGGAATGGAAGGAAATCAAGAATAAAGAAAGATCAACTTTTTGGAGATTGAAGGGAATATTAGTCATCACACCAAATATTTCAGGTTATTATACTCAGAATTAGTTTTATATTCATGTATAGTGCATTTGAGGGATCGATAGTTCTATCTATCTATAAATACATTCCCTTGAAGTGCCCAAGGCTTTATGACTTTATGTCTTTATGGTTATTTGGGATTAGAGCACCTACAAATACATATGTACTCTAAAAAGTTATGTTTTAAGCCTTTCATTTATGAAGTTTTTCTTTTCTCCCTGTATGTTTTCCTTTCCTCTCTGCCTTTTGGAAAAGTAGCTGGCTCTTTTTCATTGCTTTTCGAGAGGTCTGTAGCAGAGCCCAAAGCAACAATATCCAGGTTCTTTTTCACAAAACCAAAACCCAGGGGAAAATATAGAAGTGAGGAGGAGAGAAAACAGGAAAGAAAATTTACAGGCAGAGTATCTTGGATGAAGTAAGCAGGATGGAAGGGCTTTTCCCAGCCCAGAAAATAATTTTCCTGGGAGCAGCGGAGGAAGTACAAGAAAAGATATGGGACCCTGGAGGCCAGGGGAGAGCCAAGACCGTAAAAAGCAATGACTATGCCATTTTATTTATTTTCTTTAAAGATTTTATTTATTTATTTGAGAGAGTGCACAAAAGCATGAGTGGGGTGAGGGGCAGAGGGAGAAGCAGGCTCCCCACTGGGCAGAACCTGAGATCATGATCTGAGCTAAAGGCAGATGCTTAACAGACTGAGCCACCCTGGTGTGCCTGACTGTGCCATTTTAGACAGAGGAAGTCAAGCACAGAGTTGCAAAGGCTCCTGTGGTAGAGCCTGGAAAGACCCACGTGGGTCCATGTGAAGCCTAGGACTGCCATTCCTGGTAGAGATGTATGAAGGCCAAGTTGTGTCCTTACCATGCTCAGGGGGGCTCATCCACAACACAGTTCCCCCAACTGGTCATGACTAGACCTCATCACATAACTACAGAGTGGCCTTATAGACTCTCACCAATAGGAGGATGGGAAGAACAAATGGGGAAGGGGAGAGAGACTCTCATCTTTCCCCAATCATGTGTGATTTCTGATTTTTTCCCCCACAGGTTTATTATTTAGGTATGAGCCTCCTAGAGCATTTGCTTACTGCATTCTGGACTGTTGTAATTCTTTGAAACCTGTTCTTACAGTCTAGCATGCCCAGAAATCTGAATATTCACTGGGGTAAGACCATCTCTTCAGATCCCTTAAGCATTCTAATCCCCTTTTCCTTTAAAGTGCCTTCTTCTCTTTTCTCTGCCCTTAGGACCCAGACACTTTCCCATAGCTGATCCTCTGCTCTCCATTTTGTCCTAAATAATGGCATTCCTTTGGATCCAATGCTAGGTGATAGCTATCTTTTTTAAAAAAAAAAAAGATTTTATTTATTTGACAGAGAGAAACACAGCCAGAGAGGGAACACAAGCAGGAGGAGTGAGAGAGGGAGAAGCAGGCTTCCCGCCAAGCAGGGAGCCTGATGTGGGACTCGATCCTGGGTCTCCAGGATCATGACCTGAGCCGAAGGCAGTGGCTCAACCAACGGAGCCACCCAGGCACCCCTAGGTGATAGCTATCTTGTCTAATAAACTAATATGTGGCTCCATGTGGTTTGCATTCGGGTTTCTGATTGGCTGTAAGTTCTTGGGCTTTTTCTGCCAGCGGACTTACATCTGCCGAACCTTCTATACTGAGGAGCCTCTCAGCGTAGCCAGATTATGAACTGGCTCCCCTGCTTTAGCCTGTTGACATTATCCCATCATTTGACAACTATTAATTAAGTATTTACCATGTGCTGGGCATTGTACCGCATGTAAGAGAATCAAAACAAATAAGCCATTGTCTTTATCATTGAGGGTTGGTAGGTGACTAGGAAATGACAGAGTCAACATTATTCAGCTCCACAGTTACTTTTCTGGGACTTTCACCAAAAGCAAGCAGGGCATGTCCAAAATATGCTATGAAGTGTGATCTTTTCCTCTTGATCCATGGTTGAGAAATGCATTCTTGTCGGTCAGGGCATTTTTGAAATGGTTGTACACACACAAACACTTTCATTAATCATTTTGCCCTGCTTAATCTGTGGGCAGCATGGAATGGCAGAGTTTTGGAAAGCATGCCCCAAATCCTGGGCTGAACTCAGCATGACCCCTTGCTTCCTTTTTCCCATTGGCTCTTTCCAACCCCAACTTGGCTTTGAAAATTTCAGTCCACACTTGGCAGAAACGAAGGTGCTGACTAACTGTTGACCTAAGCTTTTTCTCAAGGCTTCAGTTGAATCATATTGAGTGAAATTCAACCAAAACAGCCATCATTTTCCTTACAGTTGAACTACTATAGTAGTGAAGTAATATTTCTTCCAAATTAACTAATTTGACTGGAAGGAGCCTCTCCTATGACTGGTTTCTTTTTAGAAAGGCTGACTAAAATAAAATTTTCCTTTGGGAATGCCAGATACCTTCCAGATGAAGTATTCTTCAAGACAGTTGTAATTACCTGGGGCAGATCCAAGGGTATGACCCCTGGAGTTCCCATGTCTTAGATGGTCTTTGAGCTGGGAAGGCCAGGATGTGCTCCGGTGGGTCACACAGCCTTTCTGGAACTCTGTGCCTAAGGAGGCCCCGGAGGAGTGGGGAGAGGAGAGAAGTGACAGACTGACAGACTCATAATATCACAGCAGAGCTCGCCTGTTGGGGCTGGCAAAAAGGCAGAGTGATTTCACTGAGTTTATAGTCACTATGGGCAACCTGGTAACAGTACACTTTTTAAATTAATGGCAAGTCTAGCCAGCTGAGTGTTTTGTTTTTGCTGGCATCCTTTCTTTAGTTCTGAAACTGAGATTGTGCCTAAATGCAATGTGAACAATTTTAGGGCCCTCAGAAGAGACTACTGCCCACCTTGCAGAGCCATCTTTAGCTAGAGAGTGGGATTTCTGTTTTAATGCAAATATCGCTGGGAGAGGCAGCCATTACACTTTATGGATCCTTCACACCTTGACCTGGATGAATTTCAGATTACTTCCTGAGACACAAATGACCAGGGCAGGAGAGATCAAGAATATGAGGAGTGGGAGAGTGAGCATCTGAATAGGAAATGGACACCGATCTATACAGAAGTCCTTAAGGTAGACGTGGTTGCTGCAAAATTTTCTGCCAGGCCAGCTCTATTTAGAGCAAAGTATCTCCTAGATGGTTCCTCTCCATGGGCACATTTTTCAGAATATTTATTCCTAGAGATAGAAATCTGCCTTTGTGAGATAGTCGGAGAGCTTGTATACATGGTCATCTTTAAATAGCTAGGCCTCCAAAGTAAAATTAAATGTTTAGATAACTGTAGAAACACAACACAAAAAGTGTACATTTAATCTCTTGCTCCAGAATTAAGACTTTGGACATATAAGAAAGAACTTGATAGCCACAGGGCTCCCAGTCTATACAAACGATCGGTGGCCACAGAGTCTCCAAAGTTGGGAGCTCCTGTTTGCAATCATATCTGTATGTGAAAGGACTCTGTAAAGGGGTATTCTAATGCTATAATTTTATGATGACAGGAACATTCTCATAACACTGCACCTTTTGCTATAATTGTAGGCTAAGCAAAAAGCCTGTTTGTATTCCAAAGGTAATTCCCAGTCCCTATGCACAAAGGCACTATTTATCCCTCAATAATTTGTAATAAATGCTAGAAATAGTTCTCTCATACCTTTAAACATTAGTTTTCGTGTGTCATCTACTAACAACAATCAAGGATTATACCTGCCATTTTCATTAAATTCCAATAAAAATTACAATAGAAATTTTAGGGGACCTCAGCAAATTTAGCATGTGGAAGAATAAAAGTTCATGAGTGCCAAAAATTATTTCTTTATCTATAGAAGAGAAGACTCTACCTGTTAGAAATTAAGATGTACTATATATTTTTAAAATACATGGCACATCAAAAACTAATGATGTACTGTATGGTGACTAACATAATAAAAAAAAATTGTTAAAACTACTTGATACTCCCATAGACACAAATAGACCAATGAACCTGAATATCGGTTCAGAAATAGGTCCCTGTGCATATGGAAACTTGCCTTGTGATGGATATGGTCCCACAAATAAGTAGAGAAAGGATGTGTGGCTTGTGAGATGGTATTAAGAAAACTAGTCATAGGATGGGAAATACGTAAGTTGGATCTCTACCTCATATCATACACAAAGGTGAGTTTGAAAGCTTTAAGGAACTAGGAGTAGAAAGGAATGTGTAAAGATAATAGAAAAAAACATAGGAGAGCATCTTTGTTATCTTTGGGTGGGGAGGAAATTTTTAATAAGACCCCAACATCATATGCCATAAAGAGGAAAATTATTGAGTTTCTTGTCATCAAAAGAACCTATTAAAATACAAGTGACTGGGCAAAGATAATGACAGCATCAATAACTGACCTATCTATATCTGAGTATTTCTAGCATATAAGTCAAAGTTAAGAAAAGGATGAGAATTTGGATAAGAAATTTGAAATATCTAATCCTAACAAAGAAATAGCATTTAGAACATTCAAGGAACACCAGTACATTAACAAATAACAACAAACAACAAAAAGTTAGTTAAGCCAAAATAAAAAAAAGTAAGATATGAATAAAGAATATATAGCCATATAAATTTGTGTATATATGTATATGATTTATAATTATCTATAGAGAGGAGAAATCTGAAAACCAGCAAGCATATGAACTTGTGCTCAATTCCACTAATGCTCAAAGAAATTTAGGAATAAATGATAGTGGGGTGCCTGGGTGGCTCAGTCAGTTAAGTGTCTGCCTTTGGCTCAGGTTGTGATCCCAGGGTGAAGGGAAACTAGTCAAGGAAATGGATTCTCCTGTGACCTTCCAGAGGGAACTGACACCTAGATTTTAGACTCATAAGACCCATTTCAGACTTCTGACTTCCAGAACTATAAGAAAATAAATTTGTATAAAATAAATGTAAAGCCACTAAGTTCATGGTTATTTGTTACAGCAGCAATAGAAAACTAATACAGTTAGAAATATTTCAGACTCACTTTAAGATCTTTAGAGCTGTCAGAAAGGTAGTAGATATGTTTCCAACAAGCTTTAGTAACTTGTTAATACTGGATGTGGAACCAGCAGCTGGGTCTCCTGTGCCACAGTGCGATGCTATTCCCATTACTTCTTTCAGTTGACATGCCTAAGTGTCTGGAGTAATAGTATCATGGAATTTGGCGTCAAATTAAATACAGACATTAAAAGTGTGTGTCTTGTTTCCAAGAGAGCACAACTTTAAACAATAGGCACAGAGATGAAGTAATCCCTATGGTTTTGTTAGAGAATAGCCCAAGATACATAAAGAAATGTTTCTATGCTTAAAGTCCAAACTTGGTTCACGCAAAGTAGTGCAATTCAGGTTGGATTCAACTAATCCAGCAATGCCATCTGTGCATAGTTGTGGGTTCTTAATAAAAATCACTTGCAAAAGGTGAGGACAGATACAAATAGTGCTATTATGGGGATTTCCATAATACTGTAAAAAGAAAAGAAAAAGACTGTTGGAGTTGAAATCAGAATTAGGTTCAACCTCCAACTCTGCCATTAGCTGTGACCTGGGTAAATCAGTTCACCTCTCTGGGTCTCAGATTCCTTATCTGTGTAAGGACCCACATAGTCCATTACAGCTCTTCCATGCTAGAACATTCAGTGCTCTCTCAGGAAACTAAACCAGGCTGGGGCCAAAGACAGAGAAGCCCTAATGTTCAGCTGGTAGCCCCTAAGAGACTGGTGCTCTGCTCTGTACTTCACCTCTGTCCTGCTGCTCCGTACTCACAGCTCCACAGCATCATGGCATGGCACACATTTCACAACAGACGAGACAGAAACCCAGAGAGCTCAAGTAACACACTCAAATCCATGCAGTAATGTTAGTTAGAACCAATTCGTCTGACTTGCAGTGTGGTGGTCAACCACACCATACCATCTCCCATCTCCTCCCCAAAGATATATGATGAAACTAACACACGCATTTTTCAGGATGTAGACATTTTCACACCCATTTGTTCATTCACTCCTATCTGCAACCCTGTGACAGAACCAAACCTGATGAAACCAGTTCAGATGGTTTTAAGAAACCTGTCCATGGTCACAGAGTGAGGAAACGGCAGACGTGGCAGACCTTGGATTTGACTTTCTCTTACCTGTTGCTCCTTTCACGATGCCCAGCACCCTTCTTTGCCACCACTAAAGGAACCTTGAGTAAGTCATTTAATATTTCTGAACTTCGGTTCCTACTACTGTAAGATCTCAATTATAATACCTGCCCCCAAAGTCATCCTGATGATTACAGAAGTCTGAGAAAGTATTTTACAAGCTTTTAAGAATATACAAATGATAAGAGTGTTTCAGCTTTCCCTGAGTAGCATTCATTTATGTCCTGTTCTAGCTTCTTTCTTGAAAGTTTAGACAGAACAATCATGACACGTCAGGAACTAAATACCTCTATAAAATATAATTCTGTAATGCGTAGCACAGGCAACAGGCTCACTAAACATATGTTTGCTAAGAGAAGAGCCATTAATCAATAGCTGTCCAGAAAGACAATCCTAGCAAATGTTCAGATCATCAATAACAGCACTAGGGTGATGGTCCATTAACTGGTATTGAAAACACAATTTCATGTCACTGCATTTAAGTGCCAAGGAAGAATCCATTCACCAAGAATGAAGTCCTGCATAACACCAAACCTGCTGTGGGATGGCAAAACCAAAGCCAAAGTAACAGAAAAATTGTTTTGTAGGACAGATCACACAAAGTGGCTTTTCCTGCCATCTTGGTAAATGAAGATATACTATGTGGTTAGTAGACACATCATCAACCAGAAAGAAACAGCTGTATTGTCATGGCAAACCAGTCCTATCTGCAACTTCCTACAGCATGAATGCACCCATCATATGGACTCACTTAAAAGATAGCTGGATTTTTTTTAACGAGATTGACTTGGTTATTGTTAACCATTGCATTTTCTTTCAGAGTAATTGTATTAATTTTTTTGTAAGTACAGAGGCACCTTCTTTTGCTTCGTCTAAAGCAATGGTTTATAGTCTGTGAAAGGAGAAGGAGGTGGGCCAGAGAAAAGAAGGGATATAAAGAGGGTTCTTCACAATGATAAATGTTTATTTCATGAAGAAGTTATAATATTTCTACAATTTTATTAATAATACAGCCTCAAAAACAATCCTCAAAAAAGTCAAGTTGTTTAAATCACAGACTATATATTTGCTTACAAGAAATTAAGCTAGTAATAAAAAATAAAGGTAACTAGAAAAATGTTCATGTATTTTAAATAACCCGTAGTTCAAAAGAAGTAACAGTGGGAATGAGAAATTATTTTGGACACTTCTTTGTAATGACAAATGGTGTATACATTCTTAATTTGAGTGACAGTTTCTAGGGTTATTTTTGGTATCTAAAAAGGGCATATTTCTGTTCAGTTGGAAAAATACAGCATGGTACTTTCAGATCAAATATAATTTCCTGCTTTGTGAAAACGTTCTGAGAATCAGGATTGAATTTTCATTTGCTTAATGTTAATCATCCCATAGTGTCTTAAGTTAGTTCTTGTTGGCTAGAAGCTAGGTGTTTATATGTTGTGTGTGTGTGTGTATTTTTTTTTTTTGAGAGAGAGAGAGAGAGAGAGGGAGAGAGCATGCACCCTCAGAAAAAGGAGCAGAGGGGCAAAGAATCTCAAGCAGACTTCTTACCAGTCAGCAGTGGGGGGGAAGGGGGCTTCAATCTCACAACCTTGAGATAATGACCTGAGCCAAAGTCAAAAGTCAGTCACTTAATTGACTGAGCCACCTAGGCACCCTAGGTTTATATTTTTAAATAACAATAGAAGAAAAAATAGACCTAATCACTTTACTCTAGTTTTGTATAATGTGTGTCAATGTGATTTTCTGTATGCCTGATTACAAGAGTTTATGAGTAAAGACAATGGGCTAGTCAAAGTAATTCTCAACCTGATACAATAAGGATCAGCTTGCTATAATGGGAATAATTTTCATTTAAAAGATCTGAACTAGCCCAAAGAACACTCTCAAAAATCCTTTCTTTAATAGAAGATTTACCTGTTGATGAGTTCCTTTTTTTTTTTAAGATTTTATTTATTTATTTGACAGAGAGAGAGAGAGATCACAGGTAGGCAGAGAGGCAGGCAGAGAGAGAGGAGGAAGCAGGCTCCCTGCTGAGCAGACAGCCCAATGCGGGCCTGGATCCCAAGACCCTGAGATCATGACCTGAGCCCAAGGCAGAGTCTTTAACCCTCTGAGCCACCCAGGCCCTGTTGATGAGTTTCTTTCACTAGCATTGTAGTTCACTTTGATTATGAATTAATGACTTCTATATTGAAAATAAACCACAGAGCCACTGTGACAAGTTATGGGACAATCAGAGATGGCTTGTTTTAAAACGACATTACCAAAATATTTTAATTAATTAAAATTTTAATAACAATTTTGAACTATGTGGAGTCATTTCAAATTGTTTTTGGTAATAGGAATTAGGAATAACTTCAGTTCATACACATCCCCAAAGCTGCTGCTTCTATCAATCCTTTTATTATTGTATAGATTCTGGAGGTGGAAGACATGTGCTTGGGTCTTAGCTGTGTTGCAGGCTAGCTGTGTGCTTACATCCTCTGAGCAGATCTCCTCTGTCATATGGGTGCAACGATGAGACCTCAAGGGTTTATCTTTATCAAATCTGCAATGAGTATGAAAATAATGTCTAAATTATGCATGTTCATTAGTATTAAATGTTACGAAGTAACAAAACATATCTGTTTGCTCAAATTCTACTATCAGTTTTTGGCCTTAGAGACAAAGAACATGCTCACATTTTAAGTTCTTTCCTGTTCTCTTACAATATTGAAAAATCAAGGAAAGTTATTGAAAACACTCGACAAATGCAAGGGGTAAGCTGACCTGGGTATGACGGAATCTGTGGGATACTGAGGAGCTCTAAAAATGCTCTCCAGGTTATTTCTCAAACTCACCCTATGGGGAATATGCTAACACAAATTAGTAAAAAAAAAAAGTCTATGAATATTCTGTCACATGGAAGTGATAGTGATATGTGTTAAGGGAACTAGAAAGATAAATAAGGTAAAATTTCTGTCTTCGAGAGCAAAGAGTAATGAATAGTCCTTAGTCATCCATCATCAGTTGGGATAATTGTTTACAAAATTATCCTCCTCCCCCATCTCTCTCTCTCTCTCCCTCTCCCTCCCTTCCTCCCTGGGTCTGCTTGTCTTGCTGTGTAGCTGTATACATTTAAATGTGTGCATGTGTATATGAATATATATCCATCACTGAGTATACATTCATATATCATCTTAATAGCCTCTGGGATCATTTCTCACCCACAAAATTACTTATCCCAAAACAAATTCTTATCTCAGTCTTTCCCACCTCAGTAAATGACACTACCATTCATCTGATTGTTCAAAATATAGGGAGCCTTGAAAAATAAAAGGGAAAATAAACACTGTTTTATAAATGAACTTGAAATCATAAGAGAAGATATAATAGTTACTAATGATTGAAGATACAAAAAACCTTCTGTGCACGTTGATAATAATCAGATAAAGATTAAAATGTCAGAGTCATAAAAGGATACATTTTAGGGGAACATGCTGATTCCTATTAAAGAACTCAAGGGTGCCTGGGTGGCTCAGTTGGTTAAACATCTGATATTTGACTAGCTCAGGTCATGATGTCAGGGTCATGAGATTGAGCCCCACATTAGGCTTTGTGCTGGGTGTGGAGCCAGTCTGGGATTCTCTCTCTTCCTCTCCCTCTTGCCCTCCCTCACCTCTACTCACATGCTCTCTCTTTCTCTAAAAATACGTACAAACATACCTACATACATACATGAAAATAAAAGGAACTCAAGGTATTTTAGTGGAGCGTGTTGCTGTCTTGATATGGTAAATTGTTTCCAAAGATGGCCAATATCCTCTTGTCTCTGGATACTCAGGCCACTTCATCATGAAGAGACGGAGTCTAGCTCTCTTCTCTTTGAATCAGGACTGTCCTTGTGACTTGTTTTGTCAAAAAATTGTATGGCAGAATTGACTCTTTAATAGTTCAAGGCCTAGACCTTAAAAAACATGGTAGTTCCTGGTTTTACTCTCTTGGAAGGCAGCAGCCTTATAAAAAAAATTCAACCACCATGTTCGAGAGCCACCTGGATGGTTACGTGGTGCATGGAAGAATGGGTAGATGAATAAATAGATAGACAGAAAGTTGATAGATTGACTAATAAATAGATATATAGATGTCATGTATAGAGAAAGAAGCCCTGGGTAGTAAGAGATTTTGAAGGAAAAAGTAGAAACCCAGCCAATTTCCCGCTGATCCAGTCCCCCGAGGTGAGGCACCAGACTTGCAAGTGAAGCTTGTAAATGTTCCATTTTCAACTGAACCACACCAGCCAACACCATATGAACAAAGACAAGCCATTCCCACTAAGCCCTGCCCCACATGCAGAATCAAGAGAAAATGAATAGTTGTTACTACCTGTTGTTTTAGTTACCTATTGCTGTGTAACAAGCCATGCCAAATTAAAAGCAATATGTACGGAAACTGAAACACATAGAAAACTGGTTCACATTATATTTTACATTGAGCAACAGAACCAAAAGTTATGAAGAGAAAATGGCTTGCTCAGTTTTTTAATCAAGTTGAAGCCAAATAACAAATTCTTATTATTTGCAGCTTAGAGGAGACTGTGAATCTTTTGTTAATCTTTTGTAGTGACTTATTTTTGATGTTCAAATTTGGAAATAGCAGGGCTCTGGGCAAACATCCCATTTATCTCTCAAGGGAAATGTAACAGATTTTGAAAGGTTAAGACGAAAAACCTGAGTCTTTTGAGATATATGATTAAGAAACTGGGATGTCCAAACAAATTATAAATAGGAAATATTCTTCCCAAAGTCTTTTTCAGTTTATTTAGTTTAAAACAGCATAAATTAAATTTAATGAAGCTGCAGAATTTTAGAAGGACAATAAAAGAAGTTTTAAAAGTGTCAGAAATCATTTTACTATAGCTGGAGACAAAATCAAGTTAATTTTTTTTTTAATTCCTGCCCAGCTGGGAAAGATAGAGATGAATGAGCTCCAGAGCCCACTCTCCCGCCTCAAACTAGGCACTACTTTCAGTCCCTCTTCCACTGAAGTTCAACAAGAACTATTTAAAGAGAGAAGTATTTTCTTGGATAGGATTTCAGATCCCAATCTGTCTTCAGTGGTCATCTCATGACATTGGAAATCCATTAAAAAAATCCAGAATCCAGAATCCAGACAAAACCAAAGGCTAGGAAAGGTTTCCAGATATTAGGAAATACTATAAATGACTGAAAAAGTGGACTCAGAACACCTCTTTGGAAATTCTGGAGATAAAGGCCATCTGTCCAGCATATGTGTCCCTGCGTTTATCACCAGATTTGGTGGTTGATTAAGGTACTTGAGGGCCCCGTCCTCTCTCAGTAAGTCACATGCATCAATGCTGCGAGGCCAGCCCAGGAGGACAGGGTCCCTCACCAGGAGCACCTGAGTAGCAGCCCTTCCCTGCTGGATGCCCTGCTGGATGCCCCAGAAGAGATCTGTCCATTGGTAGCAGGGTATTCAGGAAACCTTTCTAAATTATATTAAGTGACAAGAAAGTTTACAAGCCAGAAAATCTAATTACACAGTAATCTAACAAACCTAAACTATATCATGAATTTAAGAAATAATCAGTAGATGCTCCAGGCTCTGAACTAGAGTACACATATTAAGAGAAAGTACTCTCTAATAAACAAACAAACAAACAAGTAAATGTAACTAATTCACAGATTGTTTAAACTTCTAGCTATAAAACTAATTGTTTAGATAAGACTCTCAATCAGTGTGATCATTGTGAGATGTTGTTGCTGACCAATTACTCTGATACAAAACAGATTAACTGTACATTATATTTTTCCTAAATAGCATTCGTTTTATTTCTAATAGTTAAAATAGCCATATAATTCAAAATTCAAATGGGTGTAGTGTTAAGAGTAAAATTCCTATCCTATCCTCCCACTACCCTCTTCCCTTGCCTGGAGTGTCTTATATGTCTTCTGAAGACATTTAATGCCTTTACAGGCATACATTTTCCCCTTCCCACATGTTTTAAAACTATAAAGGGCCACTTTATATTTGTATATTGTTTTGCAGAGCATCAAGATAAATTATGTTTTTAAGCCTCAAAACTCCCTGAGGTAGGCATTCATTCTACACAAGTAAAGATACTGAGAAAATATTTAAAACACTTACCAAGGCAGAGATGGCACATAAACCTAGCTCTTCCTACTCTTCCTATTCCAATCAACATTCCCTTCATGGCACTCTAACATCCTTGTTCATCCATTCATCCCTCCACCTATTTAGCATATATACATGCTAAGTTCATATATATATATATATGCATACATACATACATACATATACACAGTTTTTTGGGTTTTTTTAGTACACTCCATGCCCAACATGGGCCTTGAACTTATAACTCTGAGATCAAGAGTCCCAGTAGAGTCAGCTCTACTGACTGAGCCAGCCAGGTGCCCCATTTAGCAAATACATATTAAGTTCTCATTATATGCAAAATATTATCTTAGATGTTTTGGAGTACATATATTTTGATGAGACTATTTCTTCTTCCTAAGAGCTTAAATTGTACAGTGGAAATAAAAGATAGACTGTTACAGGGTAGGTTTACAGCTGCACAAATTAATATAAAAGTGCTGAAGAGGAAGCAACTATTTTGCCTTGAGATATCAAAAAAGTGTTCATAGTAGAA
Source organism: Spilogale gracilis (assembly GCA_004023965.1). Classification (NCBI taxonomy): domain Eukaryota; kingdom Metazoa; phylum Chordata; class Mammalia; order Carnivora; family Mephitidae; genus Spilogale; species Spilogale gracilis. The sequence continues at coordinate 26,898 of PITA01004077.1, forward strand.
ATGGCATTTGTGTCAAGCCTTGAACTACAAGTAGAACAGAAGTAACAAAAACGTACCATACGAATAAAATACATGTATGTACAAAGTGTTCTTTTTTTTTCTTTTTCTTTTTCTTTTCTTTCTTTCTTTTTTTTTTTTTTTTGTACAAAGTGTTCTAAGCATGGCAGATGCATTTAGCTAACTAAATGAAGAATTTTCCTTAGGAACAAAATGTGAAACCTCCCAAAATTCATTAATTTGTTCCCATAGTCTTCTTTTATTCAAAATCAGAATTGCACATTTAGTTATAAAGATGTGTTACTTTATGCAGAGTATAGAATATTGTGGACATTGAATAAAAGAGTAAAGCATGCTAGACTTACCTTCCACTTCTTGTAGTGACAGAAGAATCAGATCAACCTTCCTATGTAGAACAACTAGAACAACTAAAAGAAGTAGGGAAAAATGTGCAAATGGAAGTCTCAGGGCATCAAAGCACTAAAAAAGGTAAAGAAAATTTAGGTGGCCAAATTTTGGAAGAAGACACCCAGAGGGTTTAACCAGGCAGTTGGGGCTGCTTTTCTCCTAGGGATATCTGCCAATTCCAGCGGTAACAGCTAGAGAACAAGAGCTGAGCCAGGATGTAAACAAATGCACATGGTTAGCAGGACAAAATTAGGGATCAGGACCTGCCAAGGACTGAAGATCCTGATAGCCCATTAGATTTCTAGTGGAATATCAAAGGACCCTACAATACAAGTAAGGTATTATCCAGAAGGTGCAGGCCCTTTAGGGACTGATGTTCAGCTCTGAATACATCAATTCCTGATTAGATATCTGGGTTTACAAAAATCCTCTCTAGAAGACTGTGACATCATCCTAAACATCTAACAATCTCTGTAATCTTCTAACACAATTTTCAATGTCTTAATACTGAATCAAAGTAAGAAGCCATATGATGAGTGAGGCAAGTCAAAGAAACACCAAATAAGAAAAATAAGTCCACAGGCGATACAAATAATGAATGACCAGATAGGTAATTTTTAAAAGTTATGGTTAACATGGTTAAAGAAATTTTTTAAAAGATTGAGTTTTCTAAGAAGTAGAAAGCTTTTTTTTTTTTTTAGGATCTCAAAAGAAGAAGGAAATTCTGCCAAATGTTACAACATGAATGAACCCTGAAGACATCATGCTAGATGAAATAAACCAGTCACAAAAGGACAAATATTGTGAGATTCCACTTATATGAGGTAACTACAGTAGTGAAAACCAGAGACAGGAAGTGGAATGGTGGTTGCCTGGGGCCAGGGGAAGGCGGAATAAGGAGTCATTGTTTAATGGGTGTGAGTTTCAGTTTGGGAACATGAAAAAATTCCAGAAGTGGATGATGGTGGTGGTAACACAACACTGTGAACGTACTTCATGTCGATGAACTGTACACATAAATAATGATTAAAATGGTAGGTTGTATGTTATGTATATTTTACCACAATAAAAACTATTTCACATGGAAATTGTAGAATTTAAAAAAATAAAATCACTGGAATTAAGAACTCAGTGGATAAATCAGGGGCAGATTAGACTGCCTTATAATAATGCTGAAGAGGGGTTTGTGGGACTAACAATAGATCATAAGAAAAAAGCCAGAATAAATCACAGAGAGACAAAAGATGAAAAATATAGTAAATTATGTAAGAGATAGAGAGGCTACAGAGGAGTTTCAGGGGAAAAAATAACATGAGAGAATAAGGCAGAAGTAATCTTTGCTGAGATAATGAATGAAAAATTCCCACTTGTTACCACTAAACTGTACACTTAAAAATGAGTGAGATGAGGGGCACCTGGATGACTTAGTCTATTGAGCAACTGTCTCTTGGTGTCAGCTCAGGGCATGATTTCAGAGTGGTGAGATGGAGCCCAACCTCATCTGGCTCGAGACTCTTTCTTCCTCCCCCTCCCCCCACACACTACCATCTGTCAAATAAATAAATACAATATTTAAAATTAAAAAAAAAAAATAGGGCACCGAGGTGGCTCAGAGGGTTAAGCACCTGCCTTCGGCTCAGGTCATGATCTTCAGGTCCTGGGATCGAGCCCCACATCAGGCTCCCTGCTCAGCAGGGAGTCTGCTTCTCATTCTCCCTTTGCCTCTTCCCCTGCTTGTACACTGTCTCCCTCTCTCTCTCAAATGAATAAACAAAATATTTTTTAAAAATAAGTAAAGTAAGTCTTTTAAAAAGTGAGTGAGATGGTAAATTTTATGTTATATGTATTTTACCATAATTAAAGATGTAAAAATTTGAAATAGTATCTCTGAGTTTAAATTATATAGAAAATTAAAATCACTACAAAATAATGCTTAAATAGTGAGAGAAAATAAATGGAGTTCAAATATTCTTTTGTTCTTTTGATACTTTGAAAAATATAAAAACAAAGAGTTGAGATTAAATTGATGGAAAAATAAGATACCATGAAAACTCTAGCCAAAATAAAACAAGTATAGCTATATTAATGTCAGAAATTAGGCTTTACAAGGAAAAAGCACTTCTATAGACAAAGGAGCCGTTTAATGGTAGAGAAATTGTAATTCTAAATCTGTATGCATCTAATAATAACACCGCTTCAAATTATATAAAACAAAAATTAATCAAATTTCAAAGAGAAAAACATAAATCTATAAGTGTAGTGGGAAATTTTAGCATGCCTCTCTCATTGTTAAGACAGTCAGACAAAAATATTAGTAAGCCTAGAGAAGTTTCGAGCGATAAAATCCGTGTCGTTAAGTCATTATTACTGTGCAAACACATATCAATCAACTACAGTTACCCTTTTTTTGAAGACTTGCTGGGCCATGAAACACATCACAAATTTAAAAAGTTGCAGTCATACAGAACATATCATCTTTCCACAGTGGAGTTAAGCTAGAAATCAATAATATGAAGATAAAGTGAAAATTTGGAAATTTAAGAGTATATTTGATAAATAACCCATAAGCCAATAAGGAAAAGGAAATGAAAATTATGTAATATTTTGAACAGAATAATAATGGAAACAGTCAATACAAAAACTTTTAGGAGACACCTAAGCCAAACATCTTTGGCCTTACGATGCATATGTTAGGGATGCCTGGGTGGCTCAGCCGGTTGAGCGTCTGCCTTAGGTTATGCTCCCAGGGTCCTGGGATCAAATCCCATATTGGATTCCCTGCTCAGTAGGGAGTCTGCTTCTCCCTCTGCCTTCTGCTCCCACTGCTTGATTAAGAAAAAGGGAGAAAGTATAAAATAAATAATATTGGTCATTTACAAGGTGAAATCAGTATGGATCAGAAAGACATTAGAAATATCAGGAGAGAATATTAAAAAACTAGTATTCAAATAAATTTGAAAATTTAGATGTAAATAACTTGATTTCTTCAGAAAAATGTAACTTTCTAGAAATACAAGAGAAAAAATAGAAAATCTAAATGGTGCTGTAACAATTAAAGGAATTGAATAATTAAAATACTTACCATAAAAAAAAAAACTCCAAGCCCAAAGGATTGCAAAAAAAAAAAATCTACCAAATACATTACAGGAAAATAAAAGTGTAAGTCTTTCTTATTGATGATCACTGATGCAAATATCCCAAACAAAACAAGAGCAAAATGAATACAATGTATAAAAGGAGTCATGATTCACAATTGATTTGAGATTACTCAAAGAATGAAAAATTTTTAATTCAATCAATTTTAAAATCAAGTGATACAGTCCTTCACATTAACAAAAAGAAAAGCTATATGATTATCTCAAAAATGCAGAATTTCAATACTCATTCATAACTAATATAGCAAGCTATAAGGAAAAGATCTTCTTAATTTCCAGAAAGTACACATAAAACAACTACAGAAAACACCATACCTAAGAATTCAATGCCATTAGTGGATCTTTCAAGAATAGAAATATTACAATGCCAGTAAGGGATCCTTCAATATCATCACTTCTATTCCACATATGTGGAGATTCTAACCAGTAAAATAAATGAAGAAAAAGAAACAAAATAATTGGAAATCTGTCATTATTTAAACATGGCATAAAAATATATATAAAATAAAAAAATTATGGATCACATACACAGTTTTACAAAACTCAATTATATTTCTGTTTATAATATATCATAGGTATATAGCTATGAAAACTAAAATTTAAAAAGATGCTACTTATATTGACATAAATAAACAACTATCTAGGAATAAATTTAATTTGTTTTGATGTTCAAAATATCTACATGGAAAATTATAAAATGGAGAGAAACCAAAGAATATCATATGTACTGTACTTGGGAACAGAAAGCCTCAAAATTATAAAGATCAAAGCCTCAAAGTGCTCTATGAAGTAACTGCAGTCTCAGTAAAAATCACAGCAGATTTGTATATGTATGTTTTTTTCACACAGATTCCAAGATTTGGATCAGAACATAAAAGACCAGGGTGCCTGGCTGTTTCACTCAGATGAGCATGCAACTCTTGATGTCAGTATCATGAGTTTGAGCCTCACACTGGATGCAGAGATTACTAAAAATAAATAAACAGGGGCACCTGGGTGGCTCAGTTGGTTAAGCATTTGCCTTTGGCTCAGGTCATGATCTCTGAGTCCAGGGATCGAGGCCTGCATTGGGCTCCCTGCTCAGCGGGGTCTGCTTCTCCGTCTCCCTCTGCCTGCCGCTGCCCCTGCTTGTGCTCACTGTCTCTCTCTGTCTGTCTCTCTCTCTCCCTCTCTCTGTCAAATAATAAATAAATAAATAAATAAATAAATAAATAAATAAATAATAATAAAGACATGGTTATAAATAAATAAACTTAAAAAAAGAAAGAATACAAAAGGCTAAGAGTAGCCACGACACTTTGGAAGAACAGCCAGGAGGACCTGCTTTATCAGATATCAAGAATTACTATTATAACGCTACAGTCACTAAGACATCTTAGTAAGTTGATATTGAAACAAGAATAGACAAATAGAACAATGGACCAAATTCAAGGGCACAGAAAGCAGACTCACATATACATGGACCCTTCACCCACAAAATGAATTAAGACTTGGGGATGTTATATACAACATAGAGAATATAGTTAATAATATTGTAACAACTTTCTATGGTGACGAATGGTAACTATACTTCTTGTGGCCACCATTTTGTAATGTATATAAATAGCAATACACTAAGTTGTACACCTGAAACTAATATAATATTATATGACAATTATCTTCAATAAAAGAATTTTTAAGATGGCATATAGGAAAGACTGGTACAGGATTAATTAGAGTGATGTGTAAAAAAAAATGGAACATTACCTCTACCTCACACTGTAAACAAAAACCAATTCTAGGTGGATTGTAGACTTACATTTGACAGGAAAAACAAAAAATCTTCCAGAAGAAATCATGGAAGAGTATCAGGATTCAAGATAGGGAAAATATCTTAAGGAAGCCCTAGAAAGCAAAAACCATAAAGGAAAAGATTAATGAATTGGACTAGATTTAAATTGTGAATTTAAGTTCATAAAAAGTTCAAAAAATATCATTAAGTAATAAAAAAGTAGGAGGAGATATTTTCAACCCAGAAGCTATAAGAGTACATATCCAGAATAAATGAAGAATCCTACTAACTGATAAGAAAAGACAAATAAATCAGTGAAAAATGGTTCTATTAAATAGACTCTTCACAAAAGAAAATATCCCTTGGCCAATGAACATATGAAAAGATTCTCAATCTCACTGATCATCTAGGAAATGCAACACACCCATCAGAATATCTACAATTAAAGACTGATAATATCAAGTGCCGACAAGCTTATACAACAGCAACTTCGCCCCCTTCAAGGGTGGTGTAAATGAGTACAACCGCTTTGAAATACCATTACTCAAATGGTTGTGTATGCCCTATGACCGAGGGTAGCAGGGCTGGCTACCTAATTGGTACTTCCAGTGCAAAATAAAAATACAAGCAGTTTGTTCAAATAGCAGGGGGGAAAGTGCTGTTAAAGTTAATAAAACATAAAATGTTTCCTTTCTTCCACACTCTCTTTGGCAACTTTGTCATGATATTATTTTCTCATTAATGCCATTCTAAATGAAGAAAAATTAAAATTTAAATTATTAGTATGTGTTATACCACTGATCTCTGTATTGTGCAATGGACATTTTTTTGGTTTTGTTTATCGGGGTGGGGGATAGAGAGGGAGAGAGAGAATCCTAAGCAGTCTCCATGCTCAGCGGAGAGCCCCAGGGTGGGCTTGATCCCATGACCCTGAGATCATGACCTGGGCAGAAGTCAAGAGTCAGATGCCTCACCAACTGAGCCACCCAGGCGCCCCTGTGCAGTGCGTTTTAGGCACAAATATAAGGGCATTTAATTCATATGTGTGATCACCAGCATTTCAGAACTTGTATTTTATACCCCATTGGAACACATGTATTTTATTCTGCCAAAACAGTGGAAACTGCAGGAAACTAAGTGCTGTTTCTGTTCGGTTCTCCATATGCTCATTCTCTACCTTTGGCCCACTGACGGCTAAGGAAAGACTAACAGGAGAAGCAACTAGAGGTTTGTCCCATCTTTCCTTGCCCGCCCTGTCAGCATTTGCAGAGTGAGGTGGTTCCCTAACACAGGGAAGCTGTGTTTCTCAGAAGACGCTGCCGCCCTTGGGCGCCTGATCCAAGTTCGCGTTGGAAGAAAGCACGGCCTCGCAAGGCTGGTGGCGCCTCACTCACTCAATCTGTAAGCTGCAACAGACTTACCCTAAACTTGTTTTGAGTCTTGTTGAACTCCGTGGACAGTCACTCCCCAGAAGCCTGGATTTGTGGGGTTTGGGTCATATGCAAATGAAGCCACAACAAGCTGGGAGCATGCACATTGTGCGTTTCTCCTTGGCTTAGGCACATGTCTTCATACAATTACCAAGCCCAAGTCTCAAGATCAAATGATTAAGAATTTCAGGACAGTAACAGTGGAGCCTTAAGCCAAGTGCAGGGTCCTTGTGTGCGCCGGGCCCTCTAAGACTGGACAAGTTGCATGCCAGTAAAGCCAGCCCTGCCCCGCGATGGGCCCCCAGATTTATAGCCAATGGAAGAGCATGAATATGGACTCCAAAAGACAGGCTCAAGAACGTTCATAACGGTCTTTTTCTACTACCTGAAACTGGAAATAATTCAACTGTCTACCAACATGAAATGAATAACTGTATACTGTATATATATTTTTTCATAAAATGAGATACTATATAAAATTAAAACGGAAGAACGAGGGGCACTTGGGTGGCTCAGTGGGTTAAGTGTCTGCCTTTGGCTCAGGGCATGATCCCAGGGTCTTGGGTTCTGAGTTGGCTCCCTGCTCAGCAGTCTCTCCCTCTGCCTCTCCCCCACCCGCAGCCTCCCACTTGCATTCTCTCTCTCTCTCTCTCTCTCTCTCTCTCACTGGCTCGCTTACTCACTCTCTCTCAAATAAATAAATAAAATCTTTAAATAAATAAATAGATAGGTAGATAGATAGATAGATAAAATGGAAGACCTGTAGCTTATCCCAATATAGATGACTCCCCCAAATAAAATGTTGAGCAAAAGAAGCCAAACACTAACAAACACATGCTGTGAGGGGCGCCTGGGCGGCTCAGATGGTTAAGCCTCTGCCTTTGGCTCAGGTCATGGTCCCAGGGTCCCAGGATCAAGCCCCACCTCAGGCTCCTTGCTCAGCGGGGAGCCTGGTTCTCTCTCTGCCTGCAGCTCCCCAGCTTGTATGCTCTCTCCCTCTCTGACAAAACAAATAAGTAAAATCTTTTAAAAAAAAAAACAAAAGAGTATACACTTTGTGATTCCTTCCATACAAAGTTGTAAAACCACCAAAATGATGCTAGAAGTCAGGATAATGTATACTCCTGGGAAAGAGGGAAGGAAGCATTGATTGAGAGGCAAATGAAGATAATACCCTAGCTTTTGGCGTGGGTGGTAATTATACAGATGAGTTGACTTCGTGATAGTTTATTGAGCTGAACATTTATACTTCGTTAATTGTTCTGAGTTAGGTCATACTTAATTCTACTTTTTCTAATTAAAAACTGGATATATGGAAAAATATGGGGAAATAGGGAAAAAAGTATTTCTGTATTTTTATTATAGTTCTTCAGTGGAAATTGTGAGTTGATAAAGACTTTTAAAAAACATTTTTATTTTTTTAACAGATATTTATTCATTTGAGAGAGAGAGTGAGAGAAAGCACGAGAAGGGAGAAGGTCAGAGGGAGAAGCAGACTCCCTGCTGAGCAGGGAGCCTGATGAGGGACTGGATCCTGGGACTCCAGGATCATGACCTGAACTGAAAGCAATCGCTTAACTGACTGAGCCACCCAGGTGCCCAATAAAGATTTGTTTTTATTTGACAGAATATTAATGATGATATATAGTATCCGCTACGGTAATCATAGAAACATCGGTAAATGTGGGCATTATAGACTTTTAAGTTTGATGCTTAGGAAAGTCTTCTTTCATTACTATTACAAATAACCATCAGAGAGCTTTGCTTTTCTAATGACATTATTTGCTCCTGATAGCTGTAGGTTGTTCGGTATATCCCCAAATATCATGATAATGGAATGATTAATGAAAATTATTGAATATTCTGTTAATGTTATTTCCTATAAGATTATGATTTTGTCAACATACATATATAGTGATTTCTTAAATTTCTGCTTATAATTATCATGCATTGAGGAAAAAAAGAAAGGAGAACAAACCTTGAATTCCTTTATGGACTCCTTGAACAAGATAACAAATGTAACTATCCAGCCAGTCAGTACATAACAACAATGTCTTGATTCCTATAAGTACTGAACACATAAAGCATGATAATTCATAATAATTAAGTTCCCACTTCTAATGAGTTGGTTCTAGGAGTAAGTAATCAGTGGGAAATAATCTTTCATTTCTGATGTAACTGGAGGAGAGATCTGTGAGAAGAGGGGAGAAATTCTGTTAAGAAGTCAAAACTCTGGCCACAAGAGGGCGTTGTGAGGAGCAGTATAGCTGATTCCAAGGCATTGAGTGCCCTAAAAGAAATACTAATATCACTTTCATCACTTGCAGCAACCATTCCAAATCCTGTACAGTTTTTTTGCACTGAGGGCAAATTAATAAATATAAATAACCAATGACTACTTTTTCTGTCAACTAATAAATAACCCTCATCCTTTTTTAAAAACCTGATGTTGAATATTCAATTTAAACAGCCCACATGGATATATTAGGGAAGACTGGAAGAAATTCCTTTTTCAATTCTCCTAGTGAACTCCAGTTCCTACCAGAACAATGGATGACACCAAAACTATTCTAGAAGTATTCCAATCTTTTATGACCATTAAATATTACCTACTTATTAGATTAACACCACCTTGCGTGGCATTTAGGTAGAAAAATTAAAAATGTGAATGAAAATTACAATCGTCAAGGTTCTATAACAGTTCTGTACCTCTATAAGGAATGAACAAATATGCCATGTCTACACCATGTCTGTAATATTTAATTGCAACTTTCAAATAATTTTTACATATCTTTTTCAAATTCATGGATTTTCTCTATATAAGTCTTATTCAGGCTTAATACATTGATTGTTCAAAGTTAACTAGAAGCCAACAAAGAGGAAGTATTTATAATGACAAGGTAGGTGATGAAAACCCTTTGACCACATATTGTTTAACCACAAATCTGAAAGAAAGAAGCCGCAAGATAAAGCCAGAAGTAGGAATTGTCCATTTTCGCTGCTAATGCAAGAATATGCTTAATTCATTGATGCCAGTACTTTATAAATTAGCCCTTTTTCTTTTACTCTTTGCCTAAACTAGACTGTGAAATTTAATGACCAATTCCTTTAATGCCTTCATATAACTAATATTACTTAAGCCTTTTTAGAGGGTGGGGGTTAAAATATTCTGCATCTTAAACGCAGACAACTGGGAAACAAAGAGGTTAAAATTATCTTCATCAATCAACTTGTTGCCTGCAATGGTTTTGAAGGTATGCCCACAAGTTTGACGAATCTCCTGTCTTCAGGAGGTAAAACTTAATTCCCTTCCCCTTGAGTGTAGGTTAGTTTTAATGACCAATTGCCAATGATTGGGGTAGAATAGAGGTGATGGCGTTCAGTTATGAGATGAGAGTGTAAAAAGTCTACAGTTTCTTTACTGGGAATGTGTTTCTTCTGCCCTGGCTCACTGACTCAGGGAGAAACCAGCCCAGCTGAGAGTCCAACTACGACCATGTGAGCATCTCAGAACAGAAGTACCGGCTTAGCTTCTCCAAGCTTCCTGACCCCCGGAAACTGTGAGGTAATCAATATGTGTTGTTTAAAGCTGTTCTGTTTGGGAGTAATTCATTACAAGGTAGACAACCACTGTCGATCTTGGGGTCTGGAAGTGGGGTGCTGCCACAAAAAAAATCTAAAATGTAGGAGTGGCTTAGGAACCAGGCAGTGGGCACTGAGAACATTGATGAAAGCCCAAAGTGCCTTCAAGTAGCTATTGATGGATGTCACAGTCTTTAACAAGGTAGGGGGTGAGGATGGCAGGAAGGTGAAGTAATCGTTACTTAAATGTCTGTTTCGTTTAGACGTTTAGATATTTAATTCCAAAATGAGATGTCAGACCATATATACATTTGCAGATAAAATTATAAGAACCAGTACTTTTAAAACCCCTCACTTAGGGGTGCCTGGGTGGCTCAGTCGGTTAAACATGCAACTCTGGATTTTAGCTCAGGTCATGATCTCAAGGTCCTAGGATCAAGCCTTGTATCCGGCTCCCCGCTCAGCAGGGAATCTGCCGGAGGATTCTCCCTCTCCCTCTGCCCCTCCCCCTGCTTGTTCTCTCTCTCAAATAATAAATAAATATTTAAAAAATAGGGGCACCTGGGTGGCTCAGTTGGTTGAGTGGCTGCCTTTGGCTCAGGTCATGATCCTGGAGACCCGGGATCGAGCCCCACATCCAGCTCCCTGCTCAGCGGGAAGCCTGCTTCTCCCTCTCTCACTCCCCCTGCTTGTGTTCCCTCCCTCTTTAGCTGTGTTTCTGTCAAATAAAAATTTTTTTTAAATCTTAAAAAATATTTTAAAATAAATAAAATAAATAAAACCTATCACCTAATTGGATGATATAAATCATTGAGAGTAGACTGGGAGTGGGAAGTCATAAAGAAATTTCAACTACTGAAAAGAGTTTTGTCCTTCTTCAAATGAGGTGAGGAAATCTTTATGGAGCCCCTGGGAGATGTGACCCATGTTCCCTGGGCTGAGATGTGAACCAAATGTAAGCACTACGCTGGGATGCTGTGGCAACCGGTCTGAGGGTCAGGTCAGAAATATTGGCCACTGTTGACTCATCAACAGAGAATGAGAGCTCATCCTGGGATCATTTTTAAGGGGGAATCTTACCTGCTCATCCATGGCTTTAGCCAAAGAGTAAGAGGTCCCCACAGGGTCTGGGCTGGGGCTGGACTGCTGGAAATCTGTAAGCTAAGGAGGAGTGCCTGTTGCCAGCAGAATGAAGAGACTCACGCCCTGTGGGAGTTGAGGTCAGCTGAGCCCTTCAGGTGAGCTCCCAGAGGGTTCAGCCTGGTCTCAGAGAGAAAAAGCCGGCTTTAAACATCAGCCACCCAGAAAGGGAAAAGATAGAATGAAAGTATCTATCATGTAGGAACTTTCTGGTGCCTTTCTCCTTGTCCCTCCCTGAGCTCTGCTTTAGAGTATAATGTTCAGGAGGCTGCTTGGGTGAAAGAAGCCATCCAGTCCCTCCCAGCCCAGGTTGCTAGGAAGCAGTTCAGGGTAGGAGGGGAAGGAGAGGGGAAGCGAGATTTACATTTGTTTTTTTTTCTTTATTTTTATTATGTTATGTTAATCACCATACAGTACATCATTAGTTGTGGGTTGTTTTTTTTTTTTAAGATTTTGTTTACTTATTTGACAGAGAGAAACACAGCTAGAGGAGGAGCACAAGCAGGGGAAGTGAGAGAAGGAGAAGCAGGCTTCCTGCCCAGCAGGGAGCCTGATTTGGGGCTTGATCCAGGAACTCCAGGATCATGACCTGAGCTGAAGGCAGATGCTTAATGACTGAGCCACCCAGGCGCCCCACATCATTAGTTTTTGATGTAGTGCTCCATGATTCATTGTTTATGTATAACACCCAGTGCTCCATGCAATACCTGCCCTCCTTAATACCCATCACAGGGATAACCCATCCCCCACCCCCACCCCTCTGAAACCCCACTTGTTTCCCAGAGTCCATAGTCTCTCATGGTTTGTCTCCCCCTTCGATTCCCTCCCCCTCCTTTAATTTTCCCCTTCTCCTAACGTCATCCATGTTATTCCTTATGTTCCACAAATAAGTGAAACCATGGGATAATTGACTTTCTCTACTTGGAAGTCTTACCTTTAAATGAAAACTAAAATTTGCACTGGACATGCTAATTTCTGAATCAAGCTCTGTTTTGAAAGTTAAAGCAACCATGGAACTTATCCAGCAGCAGGAAAAGCATTACTCTTACTGAATACACTTTAAAGTGACTGTAGGAGGCAAAAATAAAATTGCTTTTCTTATTCCATTCCTCAAATCATGCTTATTCAATATACTGGTTGTACTTACTTTAATGGAAATATTATTCAGGCTAAATCATGACAAAAAAATTTAATGGAAAATTGCATCGCTATCATGAAAATGTATGATTATAAATAATGGCCACAATGCCTTACATCTTAAAAGCTTTAAAAAAAAAAACCTTAAAAAATCACCTTCAGGTCTATTTTTCATTATCTCTACAACCCTTCACGGTGGTAGCAGGATAAGATATTAAGTGCCACATCCAGAAACCTACCTACCCAGAGCTATCTAAACTCTCAGAGTTTATAAATCTAATAAAGACTAATAAAATAAATGTACAAAAGATCCAGCTCAGCTTGATTCCTCAGCTCTGTATTTCTCCCCACCCAGAATGACTGGATCTGAATCCAGGTTCTCCCTGGCTGCCTGGCCTAGGACCGCACCCGCCCCACTTCCCAAAGCGGCATGTTGCTCCCTTTGTTCTGAATCTGACTCTGGAGCTGGGCCCCCCTTCTGATATCTGACCTTCACTGAATTCCCAGTTTGGGCACCTACTGCCTTCACTTATACCATCTTCACTTGCAACTGGCTTCTGCCCATCGTCATTCCTTGCCTAGATTCCTTTTCCTTTCCAGGACTTCTTCTGAAGGTCATGCCTGAAGGACTGGACACCTGTCCTAGCACTCAGCCCAGGCAGATTTTCATGAAGTCTTCATTGCTGTCCCCTGCTCCAATGCCAGAACTCCCTGCTACTTCACCGTCAACTCTGTTGCCACCTGTTAGCCTAGTTGATCCTAACTGTAGTCTTTGAAAATTGTACTTAACCTGATCGCCTAAACCTCCAGCTGAGCATAAGCCTTAGAGCCCAGCTCCCCTGTGGGTGGGTCTATTCCCTGTCCTATCCCCTCACATGAACCTATTCCAATGGAAGTAATTGACATGCTCTACCAAATCTCAAAAATATTGAGTTAACATCTGTTTCTACCTTAGATTCTAGTCACTGTATAAAGTATTATATTTTTTATTTGGTCTTACAACAATCCTATGAGGTAGGTACTATTATTGTTTTTTACAAATGAGGAAATTGAGGCCCATACTCAGTTAGGTAACTTGCCCGGTATTAAATGTTCTTAAGTGAAAAGGCCAGACTTGACTCAACCATGTGGAAGTTTCTGGGAAAACTGATAATTGAATGCATGCATATTCAACAGGGAAAAAAAGGCATTCCAGGCAATAACTCAGAAAAACTTAAACTTCATATCAAAGAAGGCTAAGTGCATTTTAGGAAAAGGAAAGACAAGTGAGAACAAATTTTCTCACACAGGTGAAAGAAACTACAAAAAGAGAAAAAAGAAGTTGTATCTGCTACTAGACAGCTGGACAACATTTGTCAAGAGACACAAGAGAAAAAGAAGAACCTTGTGTCGCCACAGTCCTGGGGAGGGAAGGGAGCCCGACCTTAGCCCTGCTTGGACAAGAGCTGGAAATGCTCCTAAGCGCTGTGAGAACCGTAGCTGAATTTGGCCCCTAACAGAACTAGGGTCGGCAGCATCCAGGCTCCATTTTGGACTTTGAGAAGATCAACTCGTTTTTTTTTCTAGTCTTGGTTTCCTCAGTTATAAAATGGGAGTATTAGCATCTACAATTCAAGATTAAGATGTTGATGAGAGATACTTAAGTCAATAACCACCACAGGACTGAGCACAACACAAATACCCAGCAAATATTTAATGGTACAATGCTGATGGGTGGAGAGAGAAGGGGAAAGACCACCATGTTGCCAAGAAAAAGAGTCTAAGCTGTATGCGTAGTTCCCAGCCGGCAAGCAATAAATATTTGTTGAGTGAACAAAGGAGTAACACAGGGAATAGATACATCCTAGCGACTCCGCCTCGGCTTACATGAGAGAGGGCAGCATATGTGCTGGTGTCTGAGGTGCCCCCCAAGGTTCTGTCATCCTCTGCGTCTCCCACGGCCTCCAGATTCTGCAGGCTCTGAGGCGGGGCTCCATCCTGCTGCCACACCAGGACGTCCCCGGATGCTCTCCTGCTTTTCTTTAATGTGTAGGATTCGTTCGCATAATATATGTCGTGCCTGTTGCATTTCAGAACTTTCATATGTCTCATGAGAATTTTTCCAGGCTTTTCCCTGGAGGTAGGGTGGGTGGGGAAAAGGATAAATTGGTCATTTCAGAGGCTGGATTCCTTAGTGGCTGACTAATCCCATGGTCCATATTCACACTGTGGTAAAGGGGGAGCAAAGAGCATGACTTGAATGTGGATGCATGAGAACTCTGAAGTGGCACTGATGCGCCATCTATTACTTTGAAAAAGAATCACAAGTTAGAGAGAAGCGATAGAAGGAGTTCTAGGAGTAGGCAGGGTGGATTAAAGGAAAGTCACTATAGAATAAAGTCATACAAGAAAAATGCTTCATCACACAGCAAAGTTTTTGTCACATTCTGAGAGATTGGCGAGGCTCACTCCATACCAAGAATGAAATAAACTACCTCATAGTGAGCTAAAGATCTTTAATCCTGGGATTTCTTGATAAAGAAGGAACAAAGAGTTATGTACACTGATGGCATTGAAGAGTAGTTAAAACTTCTACATGATGCCAGCTTGCACTGCAATTACTAAAATACCCAAAGCTGGGGACATGGAAAGGGGAAACCAGATGCTGTCAGAGACTCACCCTTTGTGTGAGGGCTGAATCCCCAGAGCAAAAATGAATGCTAATGGAGAGAACCGACTGTCTTAAGAGATGACTGGAGTCATCGTATATGGTGACTGGTCAGTTACAACTCAGACACAGACCAGTCTGTGGTACTCGGAGATCTTTCTGCAGACTGGCACCGGGCCCATCTGTGTTGCTGGAGATGTCACCAATGAGAACAGATATCTATTTACATAAAGACAGATTTCAACAGCTAAAATGATCCTATATTTGGCATGGCTTACTCATAAAAACTGAGCATTTAATATGCCAGTAAGCTGTAATTGGTCCAATGAATTGTTTTCTTCATGCATGGTAAATTTTCAGTGTTTTTCAAGAGGCTAAACCTGCGGTTTGTAAGGACTTAAAGCTAGGTAACTAGAAAAGTTATTTTACATGTAGTTAGAGTTTAACAATCTGGTTTTTTGTACTCAAAAAAATACTTATAACTTCCTTTCAAAATCAAGATGGTTTTTTTGGTTGCTTTTTAAATGTTTTTTAAAATAGGTTTTTTAAAAAAAAAGAAGCATGCACTTCAGAGTCCAGTGGAACTGGATTCTGAACTTCTTTCCGGTCGTTGTTAGCTGCATAATCACAGTAATTTGTGGGACTCTGTTCCTGATCCACAAAATAAGGATAGGAATACTCACTTCGAAAACTGTTCTGATGCTAAATGGGACAAAGAGAGAGCATTTAGCAAAAAGCCTGAAAAAATTGAATATTAAATAAGTATTAGTTACCTCTGCTTTCTTCTCTATACCCAATGCTCCAAAAGAATCAAATACAGTGTTTTTAAATTTAAAATCTATGTAGCTATAATGGTAAGAGGCATATCCCTAAGGCTAATGCACAAATTGGAATGTTTTAAAATCTTACTAAAAATAATGTTTAAATCAGAGTTTACACTTTAAAAGAATCCTGTAGCAGCTCCTGGGTGTCTCAGTTGTCAGATGCCTGCCTTCAGCTCAGGTCGGGATCCCGGGGTCCTGGGATGAACCCCACATCGGGCTCCCTGCTTGATGGGAAGCCTGCTTCTCCCTCTCTCACTCCCCCTTCTTGTGTTCCCTCTCTCACTGTGTTTCTCTCTGTCAGATAAACAAATAAAATCTTAAAAAAAAAAGAATACTGTAAAGTATCCTTGCTTAGAATGAATAACCACCCCTAATCAATCTGTTCTCTAATCCTGGGTTTCTGTCTCCTCTATGAATACTTTGCCTAAAATGGGATCTATCCCTTATTAGTTCTCTTTAAGGCAATAACTGCATATTTATTCATCAATGTCAGTAGACTTTGAAAAAAATATTGTATAATGTCTATTATGTTTCCTATCTAAAAAGATACTGTCATCAGAATGATAATATTTGATTTATTCAGAATCATGGGGTCATTGTTACATTTCAGTCTTCCATGGAAAGGGACTGCCTGGGGTGTGAGTGTGTGTGTGTGAGTGTGTGTGTGAGAGAGAGAGAGAAAGAGATAACATAAAATATAAGCATATACTCCATCCAGGACTTACTAGATGTTTAATGACTTTGTTGATTTTAGCAAATATTAAACTATTATCGACCACTAACACTTTTAGAATTGACTTAAGGGAGGCAGAATCCCAAGGGTTAGCAAGAGGAGAAATAGATTGAAAGCATGGAGAGGGTCTTATTCCCTCCATTTGCATTGTCTTTGGAGTTGTGAGCACTGAAGGGGAACATAGGGCCATTGAAGATAAAAATCCAGTGCAAATGGAATATATCTGAGAGAAAACAGAAATACTAAAAACCAGTGTGTAGATTATTGTTTTAATATACTATCATTGTCTTAAAGTGCTATTCCATTGTTGCATCATAAAACCAAATGATAACAAAAATAATAGCGAATCACAGATCAGTCTGATTTCGTAAGGAATTAGATATCAGTAGTGGTCATCTAGCAACAGATACCACCAATCTTTAGTTCCATTGCTTCACATGTTCTGCTTAATCCAGCTGTGAGTTCTGAATTTATTTCCAATGGGAAGAGATAAGGAATCATTTCCTAAGGACAATTTAGTTTTAAATTCTCCTAGAAACTGCTGTAAGAAACCTAAAAAAAAAAAGAGAGAAAAAGTTGAAATGCCATTTGCTAAGCAAATATTCTGGCATGACAAATTTAAACAATGTGAAACCCAAGAGATTAAAAATATGATTCAATCATACTACCCATCTTGGATGGCATTGAAAAAGCAGATACTAGAGGAAACTTTAGAAAGTATTCCATTTAAATATAATATATCTAAATTTCTCCCAACTGTCTTTGTTATAACTTCCCTCAAAATTCATATGTCACTGAGGTCTTTGTGATTTTGTTGTTGAAGTTACTAACCTGTCAGATTGCACTGGTTTCTCTGAAATTATTACTTCTACTTTAGGAGAGTAGGAGAGGTACTGTTTTGGGATAGAATCACCACTTTTAAATATGTCTGTGATATTGGAATGGCACACCATTTGGAGTCATGAGTGCTTTCAGAGGGTTACTTATCTGCTAATGTAATTTAAATTAACAAGGCAAAAAAAAGTGATTTATAGCTCCCCACTCCACGTTCCCTAGCACATATGTGGTTTAGTTGGGTCCTAACTTAACACTTTAGTGGAATTTTATTCTTAGTGGGTGGCAATTTCTCTTTAACCTAATCTAAAAGCAAAGGTTTTGGAATGGTCTCTATAATCTACTTCATTAAGCATTTTCAGTGAAAGAAGAAAGCATTTATCACCCCCAACAACGAGTAGGTTCAGTGTGCAGATCCTCCTTCATTTTGTTCTTATTCAGAGATGTCACACTGTCACTTACCAAAGAGAGACAGGGGGGCATGCGCACTCTATTGACAAAATTATAGCTTCTTCTAAAGAGGTTACTGCCCCGTGCTATTTAAGCTGATGTGCATATAGTACCTAACTGTTTAGCACTTGAACCCGATAGGGCTTAGGGGACAGGTAGTACCACCTGAAGTCTCTCTCTTGCCAATTAACCTGAAGGAAAATATTCGCTGTGCGGGACTCTTGCTTCAGGGAAATAGCTTTATTCCTTGCTAAACCAAATAATTTAAGCATATTGAGTAGGAAATGGGTCCCTGGGCAATGCTCCCAAAATTCTCCCTCCTTGGATGGCATACACTACGAGATTACAACACTGCTGGGCTCTTGACAAGGCTGACCTCAGAAGGCTTAAGCCAAAGCCAAGGGCCTTCGTATTCTTGAATGACCCCTGGGAACATTGTTAGTCCTGCCCTGGCACTTCCATGTACACGCCTGCTTTTGGTTCTTCTTCTTTTCTCTATTTTCATTTATTCTCCTTTTGTTTCTCTCTTCTTTACTTCTTGAACTCTTCTTTTTTTTTTTTTAACATTTTATTTATTTATTTGACAGAGAGAAACATAGCTAGAGAGGGAACACAAGCAGGGGGAGTGAGAGAAGGAGAAGCAGGCTTCCCGCCGAGCAGGGAGCCCGATGTGGGACTTGATCCCGGGTCTCCGGGATCATGACCTGAGCCGAAGGCAGTAGCTCAACCAAATGAACCATCCAGGCGCCCCTCTTGAACTCTTCTTTACCTCTGTTGAACTCCACTCCCGATCTCTTTACTACAACAGAGTATCCATCCCTAAATGCGATGGATATTGGCTGCTCACACCATCTCCCCCAAGAGATGCCTGGGGACTTATGTATTCCTGCGATGCCACTTCTCTAAATGCTTTCTTTGAAGAGGACTCCCTCAACAAACCACCTACAGGAATTTCCATCTTGGCCTTGCTTCTGGAATACTAGCTTAAGAAATTATCGTTATCATTACTGTTATTCATATAGTATCTAAAATTAATATAATATCTATGTGTAATAATAGATCTTGGGCCTTCCACTAGCAACCATAAACACTTAAAGCATTCTGCTAAAGACAATGCTCATCTATACTGGATCAAAGTTTCCCTTTTCTGGTTCCACTTCCGGCATGACAGTGTAAACTCAGGGTCACTCCTCACCAAAACTAATGAAATTATTTCTAAAACAACTGTTTAAAAATACTTAACCCTGGGGGCATACCAAAAAAAAATGGAAATGGCCCCATGGTCATATAGCAAATGGGGAAACATTTACTCCAGAATATTTACTAAAATTCCATAAAACTGCAAGAGCCTATGGTATTTGAGCCAACATCCATAGCCTCCCTCCTTACTTCCAGCTCAGTGAGATAGGAACTCTGCTCCAGACTAAAATACAAGGTTCTGAATCCCCCCAGCTTCTCACTGGAAGGCTATTTTCCTGGGAGGGACAAGACACTAGCATTTCTCATACTGCCCCTAAACTTCTGGGCAAGTGCAGCCCACTTGCTCCCACTCAGGAGACAAAGTCCCTACCTTGGGCACAGTAGAACACTGAGGTCCCAATTGCTCTTGCCTCAGCTCAGGGCAGGGATACCATGTCAAGAGAGACAAGCCAAAGACAGCTGGGGCTATTGCCCCACACCCACTGAGTTCTCTGTTCTTTAAGTGGGCTTTCATTTAGGGAGAAGTGAGCTATTGCTCCTTCCTTCAGCACCAGAGCTGTGGCTCAGAAATTTTGACAGGAATAAAAGGCAGGCCATGGAACAGAAAGCTCAAGATCTTTCCCCAAAGGAACCAACTTCATTTGCAACAGAATATGAAGTTCAAGCCTAAGGGTGCTTTCAAAAACAGTAGAGGTTTCAGTGAAAGACAGTTGGGAAGAGATCAATAGATCAATGAAAGATATAGGTTAAACAGTGAACCAAAGAGCAGTTGGAGAAAAATAAGTAAAGAAACAGGTGGAAGAGCTTTCCTGGAGTCTGAATAAACCTCAAACACAGACGTCAGGAACTGTCCCTCCAAAGGAGCCTAAGTTTGATTGGATTAGTGTGTGAGCAATTTCCCAGGGCATATTACAGACAATAGAGCAAGCAACCAGCAGTTAGTGGAGCTACACAGATGGATGTGGGCACATAATCAGAGAACCACACCAAAACCACTGTCCTCCCAGAGTGACTGTGAACAAATCCAAGGATGGACCCCTGAGGAATGACATCAGAGGCTTCATCCTCTGTGTGTTTAGCAGGGTGGAGGGGAGAGGTAGGGAAGAGACTTCACTAAAGTAATCTAACCAGTCCCTAAACAAGTAAATAAGCTAAAAACAACAAGCCCCAGAGGAGGGGAAAGATAAAGCCAGTACCCAAAATTGCTATAATCTGTAATCTAAATATTCTGTTTCAAAAAAAAAAAGAGAGAGACATACAAAATAAACAGGAAAATGTGACCCATATACCAGAAGAAAGACAACAGTACTGCCTAGAAGAGTGACCACATGTCACACTTGTCAGAAAGATGTCAACAAAGCAATTATAATTGTGTTTAAAGAACTAAAGGAAACCAGAATTTTAGAAGTATGATGACAATGTTACATCAATTAATATAATTAATAAAGAGATTAATGAAGAGATAACAGTTATAAAAAGAACCAAAAGGAAATTCTGGAATTTAAAAATGCAATAACTGAAATTTTAAGATTCACTAGACAGGTTAATAGAAAGTTTGAATTGGTAAGAGAAAGAAGTAGAGAACTCAAAAATAATATAAATTAGATAATCCATAGGACAGATAGAAAAAAGAATGAAGAAAAATAAACAGAGCTTCAGAGAAACTTGAAACACTAAAACTGTCAACCAAGAATCTGTTATCTAGCAAAGCTATCATTCAAAAATGAAAGTAAAGACATTTGGATGAATACTGAGAGAATCTGTTGTTAGCAGATCTGCTTTAGAGGAAATACTAATGCAAGTTCAACAGACTGAAAGCAAGTAACCCCAGAAAGTAATCTAAATACATACACAACACACACACACACGCACACGCACACACACACACACACAGCAAACAGCACTGGTAAAGGTAATTATGTAATTATAAGAAAAAAATATATATATATATATTTCTTATTCTTCTCTTCGCTGATTTAAAGAGCATAAGGCAATGTGTATGTAATTATACTCCTGGCCCTATAACATACAGAAATGTGAGGTATTTGCTCATAACAGCACAAGGAGGTGTGTGGAGACAAAGCTATATTTGGCCAAGAATTGACTCTAGATGTTAACTTGAATCCACAGGAACAAATGCAGAGAACCTAAAATGATCAATAAGATGTTTACTACAACAGAAGATGCAAATTATGTACTTGTTCTTTCCTCTTCTCTCAGCTTCTTTAAAAGACATACCAGTAACAATAATTACAACAATGTATTATTGGGTTTATAACATGCATAAGGGTAATATATAATAATATCACAATAAGAGAAAAGAAAATAGAGCTATATGGGAATGATGTCTCTACATCTCACTGGAATTGTTAATATAATTCTGGGCTGTTTTTAACAAGTTAAGATGTATATGGTAAGCCCTAAAGCAATCACTAAGGAAATAACTAAAAATATATAGCAATAAAATCACTAAGGAAGTTAAAATGCAACATTAGATGATATTCAAGTAATGAAAACGTTAAGTAGTAAAGGAGAAATAGATGAACAAAAAAGACTTGAGGCATATACAAAACAATATGGCAAGTGTAAGTCCAACTGTACTCCCAACAAATGTGAATGGTCTAAATAATTCAATCAAAAGGCAGAACTTGTCAAACTAGGTTTAAAAATAAAACAGGATCCAAAGATATACTGTCTGCAGGAGATATGGTTTGTTGTCAAATTACACATAGATTGAAAGTAAAAGGATAGAAAAAGATACATTATATAAACAATAAGAGAGCTGCAGGAACATTTTATAATGATGAAACTGTCAATCCATCAGGAAGATATAATTATAAGCATATGCACCTAACAACAAAACACCAGAAGTAGGAATCAAAAATTGAAAAAAATGAAAAGAGAAGTATATACATATATATAACATTCCATATCATTTTTAAGCCCTGGCCAGCATTCATTATAACGTGCACAATTTGGGAGTACTTGATAGAGAATTCATTCTTTATACTTTTTATTTAAAAAATTAACCTACCTGAGAGTTTGCCTTATAGAAAGTAAAAAGTTTAAATTCAAAAAAACTAAAATAACCAAATTGCTTTATTTACTTCTTAATCAGTTATTTTGGCATGATACAAACACAACTTCAAATGATTTCTTTAGTTGAAAACAAAACAAAACAGAAATCACTAAACCAGCTTAGCTCTCCAGGACACCTTTAAATGGCAAAGTACGGGTTTTAAAAATCCGCAAAAGCCTGACATTTTGTCCTATTGTTATTGCAACTGGGTGTATTTAGAGGACATTGATTTTGTTTAACAGCAGCTATACTGAGATGTAATTCACCAAACAATTCACCTTTTTAAGGTACACAATTAATTGTCTGTTAGTATTATGCACTCAGTTGTATAATCATTATCACTGTCTAATGTTAGAACATTTTGTCACCCCCAAAATAAACACTGTACCCATTAGCAGTCACTCTCTGCCCCTTCTCCCCTAACCCTAAACACACTGTGTGTGTGTGTGTGTGTGTGTGTGTGTGTGTGTGTGTGTGCGCGCCTGCCTATTCTGGATATTTCATATAAATGGAATCATGATATGTGCTCTTTGTGACTGGTTTCTTTCACTTAGCATCTTTCCAAGGGTCATCTATGTTGTAACACTTGTCTATACTTCATTATTTTTTATGGCCATAAAACATTCCATTATATCACTATACCACAATTTCTTTATCCATTCATCAGTTGATGGCTATTTAAGCTGTTTCTACCTTTTGGTTATTATGAATAATGCTGCCGTGAACATTCATGTATAGGCTTTTGTGTGGTAATATTTCATTTCTCTTGGTATATTCCCAGGAGTAGAATTTCTGGGTCATAGAGTTATTCCATGTTCAACATCTTAAGAAGCTGCCAGGCTGTCCTTCAAGGTGAAGACACCTTTTTATAATCTTATCAGCAAATGTTGTGAGGGTTCCAGTATTTCCAACACCCTCACTGAGACTTGTCGTTTTCATTTCAATCATCCTAATGAATTCCAAGTAGTATCTCCTTGTGTTTTTGATGTGCATTTTTCTAATGACTAATGATGCAGGGTATCTTTTCATATGCTTATTTGTATTTCATATGTCCATTTGTATATCTTTTTTCTTGAGAAATGTCAATAAATATTTTGCCCATTTTAAAATTGTGATTTTTGTCTTTTTTTATTATTGAGTTTTGTTTTTATACATTCTGGATACCAGTCACTTATACGATATATGATTTATAAATATGTCCTATCATTCTGTGGGTATTTTTGTTTTCTCAACATTGTTGTTTTAATTAATGCACTTCTCTTTTTATTCACAATGAGTGAGAAAGAATACAAAATTTGTATGAATGTATAGATACAAATGCTCTGAAGGAAGGTCAAAAATAGAAGGCAAAGAAATTTTAGTGCAAATCACATCATCTTTGATGCCATAACACCAAATATGTACTTGAAACAGTAAAACATGTCTTTCTGCCATATCCTATTTCTAAAATCCAGGACTTCTGAACTCAAATCAGAATCTGCCATCAAAACCCAATTAACTGAATTCCTGTACCATGAATATCTCCAGTAGAGAGCACTAATGTTTTTTGAATATTTTGTGTAAATAGTGTTAAAACAAGAAAAAGCTTAGGAAGCAGTTATACCCTTTCTGATGCCCACACATCTGGGGACCTAAGACATGAGGGCATTTATTCCAGTTTATTGAGCACCCACGATCCCCTGGCACCATGTTAGGCCTTGGGATACAGAAGAAGAACCATATACTTTTCACTCTCTAGGAATTTAAAATCTAGTAAAGAAGCTTGGCCTAATCTCCCAATAACCCTTTCTTCCATCAGTCAGGGAAAACATTTACTAACTAATCACCCATTTCCTTATCTCTAACCACACACATATATGTAGAAAAATGCATAGACTAACTCTCTTTGTTTGAAAACAATAGATTCAGAAAGGCCTTGGAGATAATCTACTCAAAACCTCTTATTTTGTGCATGGAAACTCTTAGTTCAGAGTGGTCTTACTACCAAAGATCATGATAAGAGCTAAATTAATACATTTCTGGAACTATCCTAACCATATTGTTCATTTAATCCTTACCACAACCCATTTTCCAGGTAGAAAACTAAGGCTAAGAGAAATTAAATAACAACAAAACTCAAACAGCTCATAAAGGCAAAGCCAACATTTGAATCCAAGTAGCCTTGGTCCAGAATTGTGCTTTTAACCACTTGTTATATTTTGGTAACTATTTCTAAAAGTAGTCATAATTTGTTGACTCATGTTTTTGCAGTGTCTTCTACGCTGGCTTGTATGCTAATCATCATGGCTTCTAACATCTCCAAAGTCAATCCTTTGGTCAAATATTATTAAAGAAACCTCAAGATATCATGACACTTGAAAGCCACAAGACACTCAAGTTGGAAAAAATGGCCCAATACCAAAGTGCATGTATATGTTACCAAGAAAGAGGAGATGAAGGCATTCACAGCCATGAGAAATATAATAAATGATCTTTTAATAAGTAAAAAAAATTTAGCTAACTTTGAAAAATATTGCCACTTGTGTATCATCCCCTTGTTTTCTGTAATCATCCCTATGCACTCCTTTGCACTTCCAAATCTCAGTCTTTTTAAAATTGTTGATTCTTCAGTCAAGTGACAGCATGTTAAACTGTTGGAGTTGAAGTGGATAGAGCTAGGGGTTAAATCCTAAGATGACCCTGAAATATATAGAATAGAGAATATGTGGATTTCAGAAATCACAGACTTCATTTTCCTTCACTTATTCATTCATTGTTTGGCAACGATTTATTCTGTGGCTAGTATGTACAAGTCACTGTACCAGTTTCTGAGGATGCATAATGCACATAATTAAGGACGTAGCCTTAATTTTCCAGAGGATGTTAGGGATCTGCAATTAAGCATTTGTCATCTTTCAACCCACTGGGCCTCTGAGTGATGACTCAGCAAGGCTAGGGACTGCTAATAGATGACAGCACTCTTAGGTATATGGAGTATAGAGGTAAGAGACTATTGTTCAGAAATGACTATAATACATTGAGTAATTTGTATGAACTGTAAAGTAGCTTACAAATTGAGATTATTTGCATTTTGATTGTTATTTACTCAGAATGCACAGATCCTTTTTATTGTCCTGGACCCTAAAGAGCAAAATATTATATCTGCATATTGAACTGATAAGTAAATTAAGTAAATCCAGGAATTTTGTTGGACGTTCAAGTTCACTCAAAGATAAAAGTGTAAATTTTCCACCCACCTGTATACCCGTTTTCAGTCTCAGGATGCTTCCACCTCATCTTTGCTTGCAATCAAGCTGTCCATAACTCCCCCACCTACACAATGTCTTTGTCGGCCTCTAGAAGCTAGCTGTTTTACTCACTAAAACAATAGATTCCTTTGAAGCCCTGAGTTCTTTAATCTACTCATCAGGTCCCAATTTCTCTGAGAAGTTTTTCCTACTTTAGCCCACCCTCTCCTCTACCAGTGTAAACCTTACTACTTCAACCTGCCAGTTTTGAAATGAAAAAGAACATCTGCTTTATTATCTTTTTGCACTTTTTCATAAGGTAGCTAGATTATATTAAGCTATTACAAAGCATACTTGAGTCATAGGCTCTGAGCCATGTCAGTATCCTGTGTTAGGAGATTTTACCAGCCCCCATATTAGCTCAGTTATCTGGCTAGACATTTATCTCTATTTTTCAAGTTTTAAAGCCTCTACACTTCTTGAGGGAAAGTGTCCTTTTGTTTTTATATGCTCCAAAAAAGTAAATTGGATGCAAATAGGTTTGTAGACATAAGTCAGTAGAAGAAGAGGTAGGGAAATGGAAAGTGTGTCTGCATTTAGATATGGAGGATTCAGGAGGCCAAGCCAAAGAGGATGGAGTTGTGGGGACAGACTGGAGTTCGGCTAGTTAGTCCTCACTGATTTATTGTATCCAGCCTAACATTCTCTGGAGGAATGCTGAGAGACTGTGGACCTGAGGAAGGCAGAGGCCACATCCATCATATGGACCGGTTTCCCGAGAAACCAATACAGAATTTTGCATAGGATAAATCTTGTTGGATGATAAATGAGTGAAATGAAGTCTGAGATTTCTAAAACTTGAATGAACTATATCCATCTTCTTTTCTTATATAGTTCATGATAGATATATTAAACAACTTGTAAAACAGAAACTCCCCCCCGAACTGTTAATGGCTTGACCTAGGTCTCATGGCCAGCAAAGCCACTATTAGGACCCAAGACTCCAAGTCCAGTGCTCTTTCTTGCATATATCTCTTTCATCTGTGACTCTAAAATGTTCTGAATCCTGTTCTTTCATGATTATTTTTTTATTCTTAATAAACCACAGAGCTATATTAGTTCCTGCCCTTAAACAAGTAGTTTAGGGGCACCTGGATGGCTCAGTCAGTTAAGTGCCTAACTCGATTTTGGCTCAGGTCATGCTTTCAGGGTTGTGAGATCAAGTCCCACTTAGGTCTCCATGCTAGGTGTGGAGCCCGCTTAAGATTCTCTTTCCCTTTGCCCACCCTCCACCTCTCTCTCCCCACCTCTCCCTCTCTAAAAAAAAAAAGTCAGTTTAGGTGAGAATTGAAGTCCAGTGTTCAATATATATTATAATTAATAGGTGACCTAATATCAAGGTCAAGGACAAGAAATGCTCAGGCAGGCACACATGCGCGCGCACATGCACACACACACACAGCTGTTGAAGGGTAAAAAAAAGGGGGGAGAAATCAAGGTCTAGCTGGTGTTAGACTTATGTTAGCATCAACCAAATAAATGGAAGGGTTTACTACATGGAACCTCAGAAACCAGTCACTGTAACACCAGGAAACTCCCTGCCCAGGTTGCAACATGGTTCATGGAACACAGAGTGAATCCTTGCAGGGATCCCAGCAAACACTGTCTGGTCACTAGCAGAACTCATTAGGGCTTTTTTTTCCCCAACCACTTTGCAGACTCTGATGAGCACCAGCTCTGCTTTAATGCAAAGCTTTCAGCTTGGATTCACTGGAAAATATTTTCTTAGAAGTCACCTCCTTTTTATGGATAGGGAGTGGACCAAAGTCAGTAACTGGCTGGCTGCAGTATGGTGGATTCCAATATGTGACCCAGATGACAGTATGTATTCTTTAAATGGGATGCATGGGAAACTTTCAAAGAAATATTTGGACAACTTCCCAGAAGACAGATCAGCTGGGGATGTCGGGCATCCTGCTGAAGGAATTGGTGTTTTTCCTTCAGAGAAGAGACTGGAAGGTCACCTCTATAGCACTTTTCCCATAAGTAAGGGACAGCATGCAGTTCCGGCAGAGAGGACCATCAGTAAGGTGGATGATGAGAACACGGAGTAACCAGTCATGAATATTTCAGACTGGGGCCATGATAAGGGATCAACTCACACTGAAGTGTGCAGCAGCCTTGCACAATTTCAGTCTGAATTTCTAGGTCAAGCTATTTTATTCCAAACACATGTGCAATGTCCTACTCATCCTGTCCTCAGAATTCCCACCACTGAGCTCATCCTTGGGGGTTATTCTCAAAATTTTCCCCAGGCCCAGGAAAATTAATGTCAAACCTCTAAAACCAGTAGATTGAAAAGGTCAGGAAAATATGGCGAAGTGTTGACCAAAATTAAAAATTCTTTATCAATAACAATGTATTCAGCCATATACAGCTGAACCAGGGGGACCCAGGAAAACTTTCTGAAAATGCAAAACCATGAATAACTTCTAATTTCTGTTCTTTTGACTTGAAATGTTGGTAAAACTAACAAACTTGAACCATGATGCTGAGACAATATTTATTTGTTTGTTTATTTATTTTGCTGCAACAATATTTAAAGTAATATTCCAGTTTGGAATCTTAAAGCTAGCCGAACATTTTCAGACCCATGTTCAGTCTGATTCTCCTTCAACCCTACATGGCCAACCAGTCCTCCTCTTTAAGATGCTGTATGCTCTCTGGATCGACCTTCCTCACCTAGAATACATATCTTTAAGAAAATGATTTACCGGGGCGCCTGGGTGGCTCAGTTGGTTAAGCGACTGCCTTCAGCTCAGGTCATGATCCTGGAGACCCGGGATCGAGCCCCACATCGGGCTGCCTGCTCGGCGGGAAGCCTGCTTCTCCCTCTCTCACTCCCCCTGCTTGTGTTCCCTCTCTGCCTGTGTTTCTCTCTGTCAAATAAATAAAATCTTTAAAAAAAAATGATTTACTATATTTATCTGGGTATATCCCTCACCTCTGTCAGATCCCCAGTCTTTCTTTTATACTGTGTAGACATGAAAATGTTTAAAGAAAGAGGATTTTTCATTATCATAAATAATTTCTAGAATACAGAATTGAAAAAGAACTGTTAATACTGGATAATATCCTGTCTTCCGTTAATCATAAAAATTTTCTCAAGACTCAGAAAAAATGAAACTCTTATCAAGACAGCCACATGGAGTATAGCTTATGCTGATGACACCCAGAGATGTGGGGGGTTTTGTTTTGTTTTATTTTTTTCTTTCAGATAATCAGCTCAGAGGTACCCTGCCAACATTTTAGACTTCAGTTAGTTTGGCTATGGAAATAATGATTGAGTCTTGTAGGGTTTTTTTTTGTTTTTTGGGTTTTTGTTTTTTGTTTTTTGTTTTTTTTACTAAAATGACTTAATCAGAGAATCCCTTAGAGAATATCAGATACTTCTGTAATCCTGTAAGAACTGACATATTCTAAGTCATATTCTAAGACTCCACAGGTCATGTTTTCCAAGAGATTACAATGTAGTGGTAAAACCGGGTACAGACATAAAAAGCCAAACTGTATTTTTGTTTCTCATTATAAGGTCTGCTCTGGGATGCCAATAGTTTCCAGTTAGTAAATACTTTCTCTTCATGATGATCCCATACCATGTGCAAAGTATTAAAGTTCTCCAAGACTAGGATTAGAGGTTATTCATCTTTCTGCTCACTGTAATGTAAGCAGGAGCTTACATGAAACATCACAGGAGGAAGAAGAAACAAGAGAAATATCCATTGGATGTTTCAGAGGATTCCCAGAAGCAATATCACCAATTCAAAAGCCCACATCCTCTAGTGACAATAATAAATGTTGTCATCATGGAGGGTGACTTTGTTCATGAGAATTAGAGTAAAATAAACATATATATAAGTGACATATCTGAAATTAACCCAGAGCTAAGGCAATCTTAATGAACTCGATGACTTTAACTTCTTGCGAATGGTACCTTGGGTTACCAAGCATGGAAGTCAGCTTTTAATTCATACCATCATTGGAACTGGAATTTTAACAGATCATGTGATTTATATTCTTTTATTTTATAGATGAAGAGACTGATTCCCAAGGAGGTTAAGTAACTACTCCCAGTCATGCAGGTAGTGATATTGGTGTGATAGAAGATGGATTATCTGTCCGTGGATTTGGAAGGGAAGAGAAGAACCTTCAAAAACACATATGGAAAATTAGGTGTTTTCAATTTTTAATCTGATGACTTAAATTCAGTATTGCTTATAACACCCACTTTTTTCCTTATTTCATATTCAATTCTGTATATTTTTTTTAATCTTCTCCAGGGGCTAAGTCATTTGAGGAGAAAACCTAAACCTAAATTGGTTTACCAGATGTGTACATACATAGCATCTTGCACATAAACTCAATAAAAACTGTGTGAATGGACCAAATGCAGAAATGCTCTTTCAACCTTTTCTTCAAGACAAAGGAAGAAGACAGCTGCCAACTCAGAATGGAATGGACAAAGAAAGAAGAGAGCAATGTCAGAAAGATAGCCTTCTTATTCCCTTCAAAAGGAACTCAAATTATAGTCCTAATCTGATCAGTTTTTGTGAAACACGACTTGGTCTCATATAACCCAGGTGTGCTGGTTTCCTTCCTCCCATTTACACAAACCCATCAGCTATAACCCCAAAAGCTGTGTCTTTTAGTCTTCATTTTATTCGAGAGGTCTCTCTACAAACAATTTTTTTAATGGGCATGTGATTGCCATAGCAACTCGGAGACATAAATGTTGCCTAATTGAATCATTGTGTTGAAGATGATAGTCTGTGCAAAAAGCCCGAGATAAATTTGGGGTGGGGATGAGAGTGGGGGACTGAATGAGGATGACAATATTAAGTCCCGGAATTCCTGGGTTTGAATTTTGTGTTTGTTCTGTAAGGCGCATTGTTACTTTTCAAAGGCAGGGCCCAACTGTAGAGTGGGCTAGTAGATGAGGTGGACGGGCAGTTTATTAGCAGTAAAACGCTGGTGACGAGGAAAGCATGGCTCCTCCACCATGTTCCCTCCGTCCCAGGGATAAGGACCTCTGAGAGAGACGGATGATTCTGGAGGCCAGGAACCCTAACTAAAGGCGCCTAATTTGGCACAACTGTAAACTCTCCGGCACAGGGATTCGGCCCTGGGGCCTTCCTAAGCCCGCTGGGTAAAGAAAGGTAAAGGGACTTTTGTAAGAGGTAGGTTCCCACGTGCTCCACCTGCGCCTTCCCTCAGGGCCCAGCCCAGCACACACGATGTAAATAACAAGTTACTCTGGGGTGCCCGAGTGAAAAAGCGCGGGGGGGGGGGGGCGAGGGCTGGGGAGGCGCCACAAAAATACAGTACTTCCTAAGTCCCCCGCCGGGTGCGCCTGGCGGACAGCCCTTCTCTTGAAAACAGCCCCCGCGCTTTCCAGCCCCACGCGAGTCGTGTAGCAGTGCACTGCTGCCCGCCGCCCCGACGCTGTGGCGAGCGGGCCGGGGCGGCCACATGGCGCGCTCCGGGTGACTGCAGCTGCGCTTTGTTTCCACCGGCGAGGAGGGAGTCACCGACCCCCGCGCGCCCAAAGCTGGGCACACACTCGGGCCGGGGCGGCTGCAAATTTCACAGCGGGAGCAGCTCCCGAAGCAGCCGCAGCCCCTTCCTCCTCTTCCTCCTCCGCCTCCACCACCGCCACCGCCACCGCGCGGCCACCGCCTCCGCCTCCCGCCTCCGCCCAGTCCCCTCCTCCTCCACAAGCGAACTTAGTCAGCGGTTCGCGCCGCAGCGCCGCGATTGGCCGGCGGAACGCGCCGCGTCACAATGGAGCCGGTCGGAGGCGGTGAGCCCGGCAGCGCTGGGGCTTCCCGCTGAGCCCGCAGCAGCCGTCAGACGAGAAAGTGCCCGCGCGGGGCGGCCGCCGGCGCGCCCGGAGCGGCGCGGGGCGCACGCGGCAGGGAGCGCGGGCGCCCGGGGCTGGGGTCGTGCAGGTAGGTCCGAGCTGGGCGCCCCCCGCCCCCGGAGGAGGAGCAGAGCCTACCTCGCGGGTGGAGGCGGAGGACGGGGTGCGGGGACGCAGCAGGTGGGGCTGGCTGAGCAGGTGCGGTTACCTGCCCGCGTCTCACCTGCGAGCCGGGCCTGCAGGCAGGTGGCGTGGTCGCAGATGAGTGGCAGCGTTGCTGCTGTCTTGTCGCCGGGAAAAGGGAGCGAAACCCCTGAGAGGACCTCTCCTGGGTGCTGGGGTCGTTCGGGACAAGGGGAGTGGGCGGCCACGACGAGGCGGTCCCCTCTCCGCTGCGGGAGGCTTGGCGCTGCACCTGTGTGTGAGCCCTCCGCGCGGTGCGGGAACAGGGTTCTGGTTTCCCACGGTAGAGTGAGAAGACCTCTCGCCTTTAGTCGCTCTCCTTTGCCCCCTGCCCTTGCGCTGTTCTCCGACCAACTCGTTTGGGTGCTCATTGTTCGCCTACACTTTGATGGTGTTAGTGTTGTTTGCTTGAAAGGGGTGGGGTGGGGAGCAACCCATACCCACGTAGAGAAGCCAAGAGTTTCCTTCTAGGCTACAGTGGAGCAGGTGCTGAGAGGTCAGAAGGCAGGAGGCTCGGTTGTTGGTCATGACTCTGTCCCAACTGACTTCCCAAAGTCCATAGGTTGTCTTTAGTCAGATGACATTTGTGGAAGACTTTTCTTTGTAGTCACAAAGGCTGTCTGCAACCCCCTTTCCCTTCCTGAGAAAAGGACAAACCTAAATTTAAAAACAAAAACCTGTGCCTGAACTTTCTTGAATACATTCGCCTTGTGTAAAAACCGTTTTTAAAACTCCCAATAAGATAGCAGCATGAAGATTTTAAATTGCAAATATGCAGCTAATTTGAAATAGTGCATTTGTTTCTCACTTTCTAGGAGAAAATTAAATGGCATGTGTCTTTGTCAGACTTTTCTGTTTCTTAAACCTAAGTGTAGGGTTGAAGTGCACAGAAGTCAAAATGCAGTATAATTATTTAGCAGTTCCAATGTTCTCACTGTATTCAGGTTGCACCTCGTGAGAACCCAAACTGCTCCTTTGAATTGTGGGTGCCAAGGTGATTTTCTTTTGCCCCTGACTTCCCTAGTCCAAAGCTCCACTCTTGAAGAGAATATTAAATGACAGCTAATCCCTCAAGTAATTGGGCCTGTCTGATTTAAGAATATAAGCCTTAACATGTCTGATACTACCTTTAGTTCAGGTAATGAAGGAGGAAAAGTTGTCACTAATTGTACAGTTGAATCATAACATTTTTTTATACCTACCATCCCCCTAAAATGTTTTTATTATAGCAAAAAATAAAAATCTACACGTTAAAATTAAATTTAGTATTTTTCAAAACTTGTTCTGTTTTTCTTCAGCTGGAAAGGTGTTCCAACATGTCCAGCCTGGCATGTATATTTTCACATTTGGAGTGATTTCATTTGACTGTTTGTTAAAATTTGCTTTTCTAAGCCCATTCCCCATTGCTGTTTCATTCTTTGTAATCCTCAGAATGAAAGCACCAACATTAGTTAAGATGAAAAGTGCCCTAATCAATACAATTTAAATCTTCCAAGTTAGAAGATCTTTAGATCTTCCAAGTTATTTTTTAAATAGACTTCATTTTTTAGAGCAATTTTAGGTTCATAACAAAATT
Source organism: Spilogale gracilis (assembly GCA_004023965.1). NCBI lineage: Eukaryota > Metazoa > Chordata > Mammalia > Carnivora > Mephitidae > Spilogale > Spilogale gracilis. Next base: position 60,191 of record PITA01004077.1, read on the forward strand.
GAAAGTAAAGTGCAGAGGTTTCTCTTAAAGCTCCCCTGCCCTCCCCGCCCATGTATAATAGCCTGCCCCATTATCAACACCCCCTGCCAGAGTGGTACATTCATTATAATCAGTGAGCCTACACTGACACATCATTATCACCCAAAGTCCATAGTTTACATTAGGGTTCACTTTAGTGGTGTACAAATATATAGTAACATGTATCCACTACTGTAATAACAGACTATGATACTGTATCACAATAACAGTGCTCTAAAAATCCTCTGTGCTCCAGCTTTTCATCCCTCCCTCCCCGACTAACAACAACTGATCCTTTCATGGGCTCCATAGTTTTGACTTTTCCAGACGATCATAGTTGAAATCATACAGTCTGTAGCCTTTTCAGATTGGCTTCTTACGCTTAGTGTTACGCATTTAAGTTTCCTCCAGGTCTTTTCATGGCTTGATAGCTCACTTCTTTTTAGTGCAGAATAATATTCCATTATCACTCCAAGTATTTTAAGATTGTGTGGGTATTTTCCTTCAGTGACCTGAAATTTGTGATGTTTTTGTTGTTTTCTTGAAGCTGAAACAGGCAAATATTTTAATATTTACATGATTCTTGCTTTAGCCAATTTTGTATTTGTAAACAACTGAAAAAATTTTCAAATCTTTTTTAATGGTATCTGTGTATTTTATGCATTTTTCTAGTTTTTTTGTTGCCCATACAAAAAAATAGCATATTTAATCCTCAATTTACATTTAGTGTCTCTCAAGTTGAATTTCCAAATTTTATTTTTGTTTCTCCTTTCTATCCCCACTCTAGCATACACTGATAATATCAGAAATGAAAGTATGCTAAAGCTGCCGTGTTATTCCAGACTTGGTGGAATGGCTTGCTTTGCCTTCCCTGTTTCCACGTAGCATGTCCTTCCCTGTTTCCTCGACTAAGAGGATACTAGATGTTCCACAAACAATTCAGACCTGTGACCACTCAGAAGGAATATGGGGGGGGTCCAGTTACAGCGCAGAATTATTTTTAACCGATTATAAAATGCATTCTCATCTCTGCCATTTGTGTTTTCATATTCCTGTCTTTTCTTTTATTGCTGTCACCTACTTTCGTTTTATTTCCCCTTTGTATTTTCTACACTTCCTATGTACTTTTATTGTCAGTTTTTTCCTGATGTTTAAAATAGTGTGTTTAGCAGACATGAATTATTTTTCCTTTTCTGAGTCATGAAGATTGATCTGGAGGCCTAACTGCAGTCACGGCTCTGCTAAGTTCTTATCACTGCTGTTCATTTAGAAATTGAGCAAAGGGTAATAATAAACCCCCTGTTCTGTGACTTCCTCTCATTTAGGATTCTACTCAATTGCAACACAATTTAAATTCACTTCTTCAACGCTGTTGTGAACCCGTGTAAAGGAAATGAATAAAAATGAGTTGTCAGAGCTTCGTTCTTGACCTTTCCTTTTGCCTTTTTGACCTTTATGCTGTCTTTGATACGGGTCACATGATTCTGCTTGACCCTTCCAGACTGTGTATCTTGGAGCTTCATCTCCGACTTCTTCAATTGCAGAGTTCCTTGTAATTCTTTCTTCTTGTCTGTCTCATCTGGTGGCCATTTCCAGGGCTCCATCCTCCAGTGCTTAACTACTCAACCAGCAGCATCTTCCTCAGAAGCCACCAGCTGTGCTGCTTCTATTTCTCTTCTGTTTCCAGCTCTGTGCAGGTGACGGAGCTCTGATGGGGACTACATTCTTTATGGTTGAGTAGCATATTCCTTTTGATCTTTTCTCAGGTGTGCAGGTTTGAGAGCATATTTGAGCCTTCTTTTCTTCTGTCAAATTCCTTTTCTGCCTGTTTACACAGCCCCACCTCCCCCGATCTATTGCACATTATCAACAGGAGTTCTTGAGCTTCTCCCTAAGACTGTGGACTTCGCAGAAGGGCCTGATGAACCAGTTGCTGGATTAGTTAAGATTAGCTGCCAGTCAGAGAGACCGCAAAAACACAGGTTTAAACAAAGTGATGTTTGTTTCTCTTTCACACTAAAAAAAAATAAAAGTTTATAAAGAGACAATCCAGGGCTGGTATAATGGTATTGCAGTCTTGAGATCTAGGCTTATAGTTCCACCTTATAGATCTACCACACATCAGAAGAGACTCTCCACCTTGTGGTCCTAGATGGAGCCTCAGCCACTACATGTGAGTTCCAAGTAGTAGAAAGGAGGAAAGAAGGAAGGTAGGGGGAAAAGGGGAAGCCGTGGTCTCTCACGGAAATTTCCCAGAGGCCGTCATATGCTCCATGTTCCATCTCATTGGCCAGAACTTAGTAATGTGACCTCACCTAACTGGAATAGAGACTGGAGAATATTGTACTTATTCCTGACAACCTTGTGCCCACTAAAATGTGGGAGTTTTGCATCCTGAAGAAGGAGAGGGAACATTGTCACAGCCAACACCACAGTTACTCTACACCTCCCTTTCCTTGACTCTTATTACCCATTTTACAAGATTCTTCTGATTAAAGGCAATATTAACATTAAAGCATCTAATACAGTATCTGGCATAAAACAAGCTTTCAGTAGATGACAGTTCATGTTTCTCCCTATTCCTTTGTCATAAATTGTCTAGTTACCCTGCTACTACATCCCTGGCCTCCAGATCTTTTTTTTTAAATACTTCAATATTTGCCCCAGGTGGTAGTATCAGACTTTGGTCTTGCACCTTTCCACAGGAGGGTACAATGCTTTATTTCTAAATGTCAACATTTACTTCTGAGTTTAACCCATGGCTTAGATTAAAAACCTAGCTCTTGTAATCAGGTAGATTTGCATGTGAATCCTGGCTCCACCACTTACTCAGTAGGCAGGCCTAGCATCTTGTACCCACAATTTCCTCATCTGCAAACTGGGGGCAAGAATCAGATAGGAGGTTTAAAATAGAGTGCCTAATAAACTGCCCAGTGAAGTAAACGGTAACTTTGTTTAAAATTTGGCCTAATCTGGGTAAATTTTTCTGACAATGAACTCTTATCTCATTAAAAAAAAGTTTTAATATTGTTCATCTTCATACATATTGAAATAAGTGTTGTTAAATTATTACACTTTTTGAGAGTTATCTCCAAAATCAGCTTAAACCCAACTAGCACCAAAGTCTTTTCCTGTATTTTTTGATCAAAAACAGAGCAGCTTAGCCTTAACTTTCTTCAACCTTGATTTGAATGATTTTTGGCTGATCTCTCAGAAGCTGAAACATTTCCACCAATGAGTATATTTCAAAGTGTATATATATATATATATATATACATATATATATATATATATATATTTTAGCATCTATTTACTGAACAAGTTTTGACACTCTGCTGGGTTCTGGGGACAGAAGGAAACAAAAATGTACATGGTCCCTACCCCCATAGAGGTTGTGGGTTACTGGGGGAGACAGGTGAATGGATCGCTACAATTAAGTGAAAATTTGCCACAATAAAAGATGTTCAGAAGGAGAGGGGTGCCTGGGTGACTTGGTCATTTAAAGCTATGCTTCCTGCTCAGGTCATGATCCCAGGATTCTGGGATCAAGCCCTGCATTGGGCTCCCTGCTCCTCAGGGTGTCTGCTTCTCCCTCTCCCACTGCTCCTTTTCTTCCTCCCCTTACTTGAACTCTCTCTCACATATACATTAAATCTGAAAAAAAAAAAAAAAAGGAAGTAGTACAGGTTTGTATAGAAGCACAAGTGAATGTCCTGTGGTCATAGGTTGAATGGTGACTTTAGGAAGAAAAAATTGGTCAGTGAGTGGAAGCAAAGATATGGTGTGGGAGTATAGTTTGACATGAGCTCATACACGAGATGAGCCTGCCCCTAGGCATGGATTGTACTGTGTCACAGGTTTCCAACACCATTCCAAAGAAGGCATTTCGTAACGCTTGGAGCTGTCTTTAAAATAGTGCATATAATCTATAACTTCTCAATGTGATACTCTGGAAGGAGCTACTTAATTCAGAAATAATTTAATTCTTTTATAATTTATTCATGCTATATTGGCAAACTTCAAATACAGATACTTTTTTTGATACCAAGCAGATGCATCTGAGCAAGTTGGCTACAAAGTAGAATCTTTTCAGAGAGGGTCATAGGGTCGGTTGGCAACACCCTTAGCAAGTGGAATCTAAATCCATTTGGCTGAATAAGGGCCATATGAAAGGCTGCTAGCAGAATACGAGGTAGCCCATAGAGCAACAGTGGAAAATGACCACAGGATGGGAGGCATGGGCAGTGTGTTCCAGAGAGCTGAACTACTGTGCCCCGGGTGGCCTGTGTCAGCTCCAGGAGACAACCCCAACATCCGATCCTTCCAAGGCTCTCAGGTGTACGTGGATAAGAGCCTGGCTCAGCACATTGGCGGTGGGTACCAGTTTTACTTGCCTACCAGCTGAGCTACTGGGGGATCCTTTGGAAGCCATGTCACCTTTCTAATCCCACTGGGAAGCTTGGAGGGTGGGCAAGGAGGCTCTGCTTCCATGTAGTGTGCTAGGGCTCAGCTGAGCCTTGGCAGAGCCCCCTGCCATTATACCACAGATTGTCTCTTGCTCTGAGTGGATAAATATAAGGTGAATTCTGTTCATCTAAAGAGTTTAAAGCTCGTCTCCCTAGGCAAAACTAAATGACTTTGTTCCTGGCCCTATTTCAGTGCCCAAATAGGCAGGCCTCACCGAGCAATGGCTTGTCTTCCAAAAGCGTCTGTGAGTCATGATGCAGTTTCTCAGATGCCAGTGTTGTGCATGGAGGTTTGCAGGCTTCCCCAAGAGAGTTTATGCTCTGCCAATGCTGCCCTGAGGGGCCACAGGCTTTCACCTTCACCCTCCCAGGAATACCCTTGGAACTGGGACTGCCTCTCGCTCCTCACTTGCCCCGGTATTTGGAATTCCTCCCTCAGTGGCACACCAACCTTGTTCCCGCCTCAGGGACTTCTCAATCGCTGTTCTGGGCCTGGAAACGCTCTTCCCTTATGAGTTTACATGAATGCTTCTCCTCAATGCAAGGTCAGCTCAGATGGGACTTCAGAGATGCTTTCCCTGACCTCCTCAGATAAGGTACCCGTGTCTCCCACCCCTGCCCCATAATAGGTCTTTCAGATCTTAGTTTGTTGTTTGCTTACTTGTCTTCTGTCCCCTTGCCCCCAACAGAATATAAGTTCTGTTGAGCATATGGGTCTTGTCTTCCTTGTTTACCTGCTCTTGAGCCAGGAATACAGTAAGCTTCCCAAACTGTTGCATGTGATATTGGGCAAGAAAATTTACCCTTTAGAGCAGAGATTGCGAAGAATACCTGTGCTGCCTGCCTCATAGAACAAATGAGGGACTGGAGTCAGTGTATTGAAAATATTTTTTCACCCTAAACTTGTTATTTGTCTTTGGAGTCCATATTTTTGTAAATAGCAATATTATTTACCCAATTACATAACCCATAGAAACCTAGAAGTCATTCTGGGCTTTTCCTTGCCTCATTCTCCCCAACCACTCCTTCTACAGTTTGTAACCAATTTGTCCAGAGGCTACGTCCTTCAGGTTTTTCCATCTGCACCCTTTCTCCATTGCCCTTTTACTCCCTGGAGTCTTTCCCAGGACAACTGCTAATGGTTTTCCAGCTGGTAGTTCAGTTTGTAGTCTTCTGTATCCTCCACCCCACCCCCGATTTGTTGTCCACACTGCAGGGAATTAATCATTTGGGAAGGTAAATCTCATACCATGTAGTTCGATAATCCTTTCATGACTTGCTTTGCCATGGGATCAAATCCAAATGTCTTGGTGAACTACATAATCAAGTCCTCCTTTGTCTGCTTCCACAACTTTCCAGCATCACCTCTTGCCACCCTGTCATATCTAAATCACCAATATATGCACCACAGATAGTGTGCATGATCACACTTCCCTACCAGCCATCCTAAACTCTTAGCCATATATGGAGGAAGCATGAGGTAGTCAGATGGTTGTACTCATGACTTTGTTCCTTCCCTCCACCTGGGATGCTGGTATCTTCTTATCACATGCCTATCTTTCGAGGATCAGTTCAAACATACTTACTCTGAAAGACCATTGCAGACATGCTCCCTCTGCCTACCACCCACAAGAACTTCACATTCCCTACTCTGTCATCATACCTATGCCCAGGAACACCTCTGTCCTCCTACAAGCTCTTGTAAGGATTATTTTGTTTATCTCCTGGGCTTCCTGGGCCAGCCATCATACTTGGCATGTATGTGAATGTCTGGGAAAGAATTAGGAATAAAACTCCATGTATTACCTAGTCCTGGGATTTGTTTTGGTGACATAATTTTGACTGGTGTTTGACCAAAATTGGAAAGCCCTCCTGGAAGGTTGGAAGTATGAAGGGATATTGTATATACGCTGTTAATAGATATCAGTTGAATGGCCAAAATATTTTGTCAATGAACAGTGTTTATTGACTATCTACTGTGTTCAGAGTTATGGATTTGCAGGGCAAGCTTCAGACAGATTTTGCACTTTTTGGAAAAAGTCCTGGTTCTCTCTCTCTCTTAGAAGTCAAAACTTTAATCAGCACAGGCTCTTGGTTTAGAGATAGTTGAAAGTAGTATCTCTGATTTTTTTTTCTTCCAGTACCCCTTAAAGAAGTTTTAAAAACTATGTGCTCTCCCCAATACACTTTAAAAGTTAGTATCTGGAGCACCTGGGTGGTTCAGTTGGTTAAGTCTCTGGCTTTGGCTCAGGTCATAATCTCAGGGTCCTGGGATGGAGCCCCACGTCTGGCTCCCCAGACTGAGTGGGGAGTCTGTTTGTCTCTCTCTGCCCCTCCCCCTGCTTGTGCTCCCTCTCTCTCTCTCAAATAAGTAAATAAAATCTTTAAAAATAAATAAATAAAAGTTAGTATCTTAAGTTTTTATCATAATTTTAAATAGTTCTGAAAGGTGACATTTCTGATATAAATATTGAGTTCTTTAGAAAACACTGTTTGTGATGTATCCAGTAGAAGCTAAATTAAATACCAAAGTAATTTCATATTTATTATAACATCATCTAAAAAACATATGAACAAGCTTTTCGAGAAGTCAGGAATTTTACATAGTTGTTTCCCTTATGGAACTCATTTCATTTTTCTTTTCCTAAAACTTAATCCCAATGTTACATTCTTATGTTTGAAAATCTTTCATTGATTACCTTTTCAAACTCTTGTGAGATACATACACTTACACATACTATATATATATTTAAAATTTCTTGTGACAATAAGGCTCTGTTTAATTAAATCTCTTGGGTTAAGTTGTCATGATTTTTACTAATACACAATTGATCAGAACAAGTATATTAGAATTTTGATGAATCATTTTTAGATATAGGTAAACTTTTATGGAAAAATTATCCCTCAAAACTCATGGGGCTTAAAAACATTTGTACCTAAATATTATTGCTAGAGTAAAGTAGCTTTTATTATCAAATCAAGTGGTTTTTTTAATGTTGTATTTAAGAAATCTTGCTACATAAATAAGTATATGGAGATGAAGGCAGTGTAAACTCTACCTTTTTTTTTTAGAGGGGGAGAGGGGCAGACGAAGAGGAGGATCTTAAGGAAACCCCACATCCAGCATGGAGCTAGACATAGGGCTTGATCTCACAACCCCGAGATCATGACCTAAGCTAAAATCAAGAGTTGGGTGTTAACTGACTGAGCCATCCAGGCGCCATCTCTATTTTTCAACTCCTGAGTTATATGCCAAAAGTTAGCTAGTGAATGATCCCAAAAATGATTTTTCAGTTTTTCTATTCTAGTCTATTCAGTTTTCTATTATCTGTTGATTAGGTCTTGCTCTAGAGTCCGAAGCAAAAAAATGGAAACTTCCCCCTGACTCCAAAAAGATTTGTTTCTCAGTCATGAAAATCATTTACTTTCACTGCATCTATAACCTTTATAGGTCTTTCAAAATGGTCCTCTGCTTGGAGCTTGGAGATTTCTACATCCCAAGGCAGTGCACTATGAGCAGACTCCCGAAAAGTGAGGTATTTGCCTTTCTTTTAGAATGTGGGAAAAGGTACATGTGAAAAGGAGAAAGGAGATGGCTAGAAAGAATCAAGATGACATCTGGTGCTGTGAAGCAGATACTTTAAGGCAAGGATTAATTGGTGATCTACAGATAGATTCTCTCAAGAGTACCCCTCTCTCCAAAAAAAAATAATAATAAAAAAAAAATGACCCCAAACCTCATACCCTGTTTGAAGGTCAGGTGGTTTGGCTGCTAGAGAAAACTCGTCAGTCAAATTAGCTGTCAACTGTAAGGGAAAGGGTCCCTAATAGACCAATTTAAAGATTTCCTCTTGAGAGGAAGGAGCATTCAATAGGGAAAGAGAGTGGTTGGAGCTCATCACTTTTTTATGTTTATCTGATGAAAGCTAATTTGATGCCAAAGTGATTTAATCACTGTCACCATTTTAAGAACACACAGTTAGAAAGTGTACAAATTTCTTATACCCACTGTTAGACCAGAAATTAGAACATTGGGAAAAGAACATGGGTAAAGATCACTCGGCACTTGACTGAAGGAGAGCTGGGTCCGTAGGTGACTGGTTTCTAAGAATAAGTCTCAATCCTATTGGGGGGAAAAAGTGTTTTTCAGAGTTTTATCAGGAATGCTAATTTCTTCCCAGGAGGAGGTTGCGAATTATAGCAAAAGGATTGGTCCTAGGCTAGATTTGGGACATTTTCTTTTCTTTACGGAGTTATGCATCATGGAGAGAGAGGAGTTGAGCCTGGCTGTCATTGGGCTGAGTAAGGAGGCTTTACTGGGGTATGAAAGAACTCTGTACAGGTGGCCCCTGCTCTCTTACCTTCCCCCAAATCTTAGAGCAAATCTCCCCTGAAGCACCCTCCTGGGAATCCCCACCACATCACTTACGGTTGTACATCATTTTTAACTACTAGAGCAGTTATTCTCCTGATGACTACCAGTAGGTGGGGCAAATAGTATCTGCAGGATATAAACATGGAAATGGGGTTTGTATGGGGCCATGTGGCTTGTCTAAGCAAACCCAACAAGTTAGTGGCAGATCTGGTAACTGATGAAGCAGTTTTTCTACAGTATGTTGTCTGGCACCTTTTCCCAGATGTGTTACTTTATACAAGGCTCTGAAGATTGGAAAACCTGCCTTAAAAATGAAGTAAAATAAGGGCACCTGGGTGGTTCAGTGGTTAAGCGTCTGCCTACAGCTCAGGTCTGATCCTGGAGTCCTGGTATCAAGCCCGGCATCAGGCTGCCTGGTCAGCAGGAAGCCTGCTTCTCCCCCTCACACTCCCACTGCCTGTGTTCCCTCTCTAGCTGTGTTTCTCTCTGTCAAATGCATAAATAAATAAATCTTCAAAAAAAAAGATGAATTGAAATAGATATGCTTGCAACATGCTTAGCAAAATGTGTGGCTGTTAGCAGGCCCCCAAACTTAAAAAAAAAAAAAAAAAAAAAAGGAAAGAAGAATGGATTTGAGTTTTTGTTCTGCCATGCTTTATTTTATGGCTTTTAAAAAATTAAATTATTTAGGGGCACCTGGGTAGCTTAGGCATTGAGTGTCTGCCTTCAGCTCAGGTCCTGATTCCAGGGTCCTGGGATCCAGTCCCGCATCGGGCTCCCTGCTAGGCAGGAAGCCTGCTTCTCTCTCTCTCATTCCCCTGCTTGTGTTCCCTCTCTTGCTGTGTTTCTCTCTGTCAAATAAATAAATAAAATCTTTTTTAAAGAAATTAAATCATTTGGTTTTTTTTTTTTTTTGAGCACTTAATATTTGCCAAGAATTGTGTCAGGCACTGGGAATAAATCCAACAGTGAAAAGAGAAAAAAAAAAACCACCTTTTTGCATAGAGCATATATCATAGAGGAGGAAATATAGATAAAAGCAAATACAAGATAAAATGTCATGTGCTAAATGCTATGAAGAAAAATAAAGCAGCATAAAGGGCTAGAGGGTTTTTGGTGTAGGGTTTAGATAGGATGGTCAGGGACAGCATCCCTGGCGTGGGGACTTTAAAAGACCTGAATATTACGCTCACCTGAGTCTGAGTTCAAAAACTTGGCTTTATTTGATTCAAGTCATGGTATTTTAGAGTCATGGGGAACAGATTTACGGAGGGTCTGTTGATTTTTAACTTTATGTTACAGATATCCTTGAGGATCTTTTCCAAAATAATATACATGTACTCAATATGCAATAATATTCTAATATGCCTTGAGATAATCCTTAGATCTCCTCAAGATCATACGCGTGGTCTACTTCAGTCTTTTCTTTAACCTAATAAGATGTTAATATTGAGAAAGGCAAGGTAAAAATTGTCCACAGAATCACAACTGGTTAATGGAGTCAAGATTCCCACAAAGTTGTCTGTTGTTTTTTCCACTAAAATCTGTAATTTGCTAGAGTGTTTTTGTTTTGTTTTGTTTTGGGGGGGATTTTGTTGTTGTTGCTGTTTTGAGAGAAAGAGGGAGAGGGGGAGAAGGAGATACTGAGGGAGAAAGAGAATCTGAAGTAGGCTGTAGCCCCAGTGAGGAGCCCAACCGGGGCTTAATCTCACAACCCTGAGATTTAAAACTTGAGCCCAAATCAAGAGTTGGATGCTTAACCAACCTGAGCCCCCCAGGTGTGCATGTGGCCCCAGTTGCTCTTAGAGTGTTAAATTCCCTAAAACAGTTGTAGTCTATAAAGCATCTCTGTATTTTTTTTTGCACCATTTTTATTTACACAGAGTAAAACCTATGTAGTAAAAAGCCTGTGTAATAAAACAAGTAGTTTATGTGGCTAGTGTGGCTCCTTTTCCTATTTTCTGACCAGTAACAATGTAAATAAAATCTGAGGTATTCCAGATACCCTAGAAAGGAGGACTCAGGCTGGCATCAGGAAAAGAAAGAAAAAAAAAGGTCTTAGAATGGGAAGATTTCTTACAGATGAATCAGCATCAACTTAAAAAGCATATAGTAAAAAAAGATAATAAAATAAAAATAAATAAAGAGCATATAATGCCTGTGAAGATCTCTGATCCTACAAGGAGCAGAGGGGCTGCAGATGGGAATGGCCTTGTCCCAGTTTCAACTGGGGCAGTGACTCCCTAAGATAAAACAACAGTTACCCCCACTCACCACCGAGGGATTTCCTTTTGGGACATTTTATACAAAAACTTGGAAGATAAACTTGTCACTTTCACAAAAATAGTCATTGTATCAACTTGTCTTCTCAGCCATACTTCCTTAACAGCTGTCTCAACTTTTAATACTATAAAGTAACCAAAAAATTTTAATAGTAATCATCCATATGGTAAGATGAGTACCTGATTTCCAAAATTACAGGCTGTTATAGAAATTTCCATTTGTATACAAGATTTTCTAATAAAATATTTCTGGCTGTAAAAGCTCAGAAACCTAGCAAGTCCACCTCATATCAATATTGATATTTATTGAAATTTTTTAAAGATTTTATTTATTTAACAGATGGACAGATCACAAGTAGGCAGAGAAGCAGGCAGAGAGAGAGGAGGAAGCAGGCTCGCTGCTGAGCAGAGAACCCGATGCGGGCCTTGATCCCAGGACCCTGAGATCATCACCTGAGCCGAAGGCAGAGGCTTTAACCCACTGAGCCACCCAGGTGCCTGATATTTATTGAATTTTTAGGCTGCTCTCTGCTGTGGCCCACTTAAAGACAAAACCTACTTTTTTCAGTTAGCTTGCCCAGTAATGTCCTGACAGCTCTGATAGAAGAAACTTTAGCCTATTCTCCCTTTATCAGTGAAAGGCCCTTTCCCCCATAGTCTCCATCCCCACCCCCATATTTGGGTATTTGTAGCCTACTTTTCCATCTGTGTGCCTTGTTACTATGGTGATGGGCACCATAGAAATAGAGAACAAAGCAGATGTAATGTGCATCTCCTACATGGTTTACAATGCTGAAAAGGGATCTGGGTTTTTCAGGCATGGCTTGATCTTTATTGGTGGCAGAACTGGACCAGCCCAATTTGAGGGGATATCGGGGTGACAAGCTGATTTAGGCTTCACTTTTCCCGTTGTTCTGCATTTCACCAGGCCCTTCTCTATCCATGAGTCATGAGGGTGAGAGAGAACGTAGTACAGAAATTAGTGCCATAGAGTCAGCCCCCTGCAAAAGCCTGGTATTTCTGCCAAAGCGTATTACATGAGAGGGAATCTTGAAATGGTTATAAGGTTCATGGTTATTAATCCTATTGCTTGTTTTTGCATTGTTCGACCGAATCTTCCAATAGAAAAGATTTGCCAGTTTAGGCTTTCTTTCCTTCAAGGTACTTGGCCTTTTTTCAAAATTAAATAACTATGTTGATTACTACTAACAGCTTATAGTGTTTGTTCCCAACCATTCTATTTGTTTAAGATAAGTGGTTAAATTACTAATGTGTGCCTGTATACTTTCTTTAGAATTACAATGAAATATTTTCTAGGTATTATAGAGATTGGTGTTTTCCATAAGATCTAGGAGAGATGCCAATATGTAATTTTTTTTTTTTTTACATTTTCTAAAGTAATCTTTATGCCTACTGTGGGGCTTGAACTCCTGAGATCAAGAGTCACATACATGTTTTACTGATTGAGCCAGCCGGGCACCGCCCCAAAGGTATTTTTATCCCTCCACATGCATGTTTATTCTTTCATATATTACATCTTCATATATCATATTCTTGAGAGCTCCTAGTGAGTCACCCAAAGATTAAATAAAATATTCCAGTTACTCCACCTTCTGGAAAATTATTTTTATTTTTTATTATTTATTTTTTTTAGAGAGAGAGAGCGTGTACAAGCCAGGGTGGGGGAGAGTCAGTGAGTAAGAGAGAGAGAATTTTTTTTTTTTTTTTTTTTTTTTTAGATTTTATTTGAGAGAGACAAGGAACACAGGCAGGAAGAGGAGCAGAGCACAGAGGGAGAGGAACATGCAGAGTCCCTGCTGAGTAGACACAGGATTTGATCCCAGGACCCTGAGATGATGACCTGAGCCAAAGTCAGAGGTTTAACCCATTGAGCCACCCAGGCGCCCCAAGAGAGAGAATCTTAAGCAGGCTCCCCACCTAGTGCCGAGCCCAACATGGGGCTCAGTCTCACGACCCTGAAATCATGACCTGAGCCAAAATCAGGAGTCAGATGCTTAACTGACTGAGTCACCCAGGCGTGCCTGGGGAATTATTTTTTTTATTATTGTTATTTTTTAGGTTTTAATTTGCTTACATTTTTACATTTAAGGGGCATGTACAGGGTAAAATAACTCAGCACAGTGTTTTAGATATAAAGTCCCTGAGCATGACACGTTTTTTGAGCTAAAGGAAGCTAAAGGTTCCATATACCTATTGCCATGTGTCATGAGAGCCTGAAGTTCTTCCGGCTGTAACTTCTTATTTCTTTGGTCATGTGACTCCCTTCTTTTTACCTGATGAACCTGCATTTTGCCTGTTTTGTTATCTGCTGTAATGGCTTTACACTGATGTGAAAATACACTTAGAGTCAATCCATACTCTGCCCTTCTTTTTTTTTTTTTTTAATTTTTTAAACATTTTATTTACTTATTTGACAGAGAGATAGATCACAGGTAGGCAGAGAGGCAAGTGGGGGGTGGCATGTGGCAAGTGGCATGCCCCCCACTGAGCAGAGAGCCCGATGTAGGGCTCAATCCCAGGACCCTGAGATCATGACCTGAGCCAAAGGCAGAGGCTTTAACCCATTAAGCCACCCAGCCGCCCCTCTGACTTTCTTAAATACCTACACAGTACACACCTCACCACCAAAGGCAGCTTTCCCCCTTTGTGGAATAAAGACAAGCTTGGAGTGGGAGTTGGGGCCCTCAGTTGCTGACTCTGGCTCAGCCTCCACCTGGGGTGGGCTTGTGGATGCATTTTTAACCCTATAATCAAGCACACAGCCTCGTCAGGAGGAGCTATAAGGGAGATCTTGAAGCCAAAGGTGACATCAGGTTTTTGGGAAGTAATGCCAACAGCTAAGATAAGAGAGGTCATCTTGGGAGACCAAGTAGAGCAGTGACGTTGGAAGAGAGGAGACTAATATGAAAGAAAATTGAGAAAGAAGTCATAAGATGAAATTGTCCTATTTTATCACAAGGATCCTATGGCAGTTACTTAATACAAACTAGGCTCGCCAAAGTTTTATTGGTTTGACTATTACTTCTAACTTTTCATTTTTCATAGAAGGAATGGATTAAATTCCCTCCTGATTACTTATTGAGTCCCCCCAAAAGCCTCAAAATTCAGAGTACTGGAGAATATATGTTATATTAACAGAACTTTAAGAAAATCACAGCTTCTGCTACAGACTGCTTGTTTCTACCCCTCTCCCCAAATTCGTAAGTTGAAACCTAACCCCCAAGGTGATAGTATTAAGAAGTAGGGCCTTTGGAAGGTAATGAAGTCATGAGGGGGAAGCCCTTGTAAGAGAGAATGTAGAGAGCTGCCTGCCCCTCCTACCCTGTGAGGACATGGTGGAGAAGGTATTTGTCTACAAACCAAGAAACAAGTTCTTACCAGACACGAAATCTTCTGGCATCTTAATATTGGACTTGTCAGCCTCTAGAAGTGTGAGAACTTAATGTTTGTTGATGAAGCCCCCTTCCCCATCCGTGGTAGTTTGTTATAGCAGCCCAGACGGACTAAGACAGCTTCTAAGCATGGATATCCTGTGACTGGAAATGAGAAGAGACTTGGAAGAAGTAACATTTGTTCTGTGGCAAGAATAATGACTCTCTGCACAGGCAGGGTCTGCTGACACCAGGTAATCCCTCCACACAGACAGCTCCTCGTCTTCCAGAAGGCCTGAAAACTGTGGGCATGCTGGGTGTATTCTGTAGCCAGGGAACAGAGCCTGCATTGGTGAAGAGTTTATTCCTTTGTGGGCGACTGTTCTCTGATCCCTCCTACGCAGAGGGAGTTTCCATTGCTTTTGATGGTATCATCAATGTGAAGGTAGAAAGTAGGCCACGTAGAATTATTTCTATTTGTGCAATTAAGAAGCTGGCATTCTGACAGCCTGTGTGGCTTGGCTAAAGTTAAGGCAGATGGTAGGCAGGATTCAAGTTCACTTTGCTCAGTCACTTTGCTCAGACTTCTGCTATGCTTATTCCTGAAGGAGGGAGGACATGAACAAATGCACATTTCATCTTTTGTTGTTTCCACTAGGTAAGCTCTTTTTATTCTTCTCAAAGATCTCTTGGAAGATTATTCCCATTCACGCTGGCATTACTATTACAAGTTACTAGTCATGCAGGCTTAGGTAAATCATGCATCTCTGCTTCAGTTGCTTCATCTGCAAAGATAACCCTCATGGAGTGTTGGAAACATTGAATCAGTGAATCGACATAAAGGGTTTAGGAGAATATTTAATGTATAGTTACCTTGGGATGAGCTCCAGTTTCTGGGATTCTTATCATAAACTTGAATATTCAACTACTTCAGCCTGACCTCAGCTATCTGGGGCTGAAGTATTCCCATGCTTGGCTTGTTTTTGTCTTATTTACCTAGAAGGGACTTGTAGGGCAAGTTTGACCCGATTCTTCGGATAAATTGTAATTTGTCATTTTAGTTAACTAGATTTAAATGGACTTTCTCCCGGTCATTTCTGAAATACAAATTGCTTAATGCTGACAAATTAGGCTTGTATAATTATTGATGGAAAAGGCACACTATAGTCAAATTAGGAGAAATTGGGCTTGCTCCAGCACCAGATCACAGGGCCTCTGAGTTGTTGTTATAGCCTGAAACTTTTTCCATCTGACCATTCCCCAAAATTCAATTTTGAATTATTCAACAGATGGACAAGTAAAAAAGAAAACCAAACCCCCCAAAACTATGGTTTCACATTTTGAACGGGTATTTGGAAATAGGTAGATTTTAACCTTGAAGAATCTTTCATGCAAATTGGCCATCATGGGTACAGTACCTCAAGTCACACAAGTTGAGACATTATAAAATTCTTTATATTTGTTAGATGTCCTAGAATTCCTTTGTAGGGTTTTTTTTTTTAATTTTTTTGTTTTTTGTTTCCCGTGCTGTTCATAAAGGTAACAGAGTCAGTGACTGGTAGTTTCCTTATTTTAAATGGGTCTCATTTTTGGAAAACAAAGCATGGTTTGAAAAATCTCTGTGACTATGTGTATTTTTGGAGAGCAAGATGTAAGGACACACAGAGGTTACCTGGTGTGTGCATGGGGAGAAGGAGGAAAGGAAGGAAATTCTTGTTCTCTAGTTTACCCTTGGATTCTTGTGTTTTTCCTCCCCAGGAAAGTCCTCAGAAAATTTACACATGGTGAAGTCTTATAAAAAACTTCTTTTTAAACAAAGTGTTTCCTTTGCTAATGAGATTCTGCTTTGGTGCTTTGTTGTCAGTGTGCTGGGAATTTTGAAATATCCTCTGTGTATTTCTGTGATTTTAACTTAATAATCTCATTTGGATTTACCAGGTTTAGCAGCTGTTGTTTTCACCGACAATTGCTAAATTGCATTAATGTCCAAAGTTGAAAAACTGTTTTTTTTCTACCTTGACCAAGATTGTGTAGGTGTGTGTGTGTGTGTTTAAGATTTTATTTATTTGACTGGGAGAGTGAGAGAGTACAAGCAGGGGTAACGGGAGGAGGAGAGAGAGAAGCGAACTCCTCACTGAGCAGCGAACGCATGACTCTGGGCTCGATCCTGGGATCATGACCTGAGCCAAAGGCATATGCTTAACTGACTGAACCACCTAGGCGCCCCAAGGTTATTCAGAGTTATAAAATGTAAGCCTTTTCTCCAACCCTTGTAATTTTCATTTTCTTTTTTTTTTTATTAAAGATGTTATTTATTTATTTATTTGACAGAGAGAAACACAGCGAGAGAGGGAACACAAGCAGGGGGAGTGAGAGAGGGAGAAGCAGGCTTCCCGCAGAGCAGGGAGCCTGGCGCGGGGCTCAATCCCAGGACTCCGGGATCACCACCTGAGCCACCCAGGCACCTCATAATTTTTATTTTCTTGCAAGGAAACTTATATTAATATTGCAATGGATGGCATAGGTAGGCTGAACGTCTCTCCCAGGACACTAATGTGCTTGTAGGGTAGTATGTAGAACAGTGTTTTTCTTGTTAAAGCCATCTCACCTCTTTTCTATTGGGAGAAGGACAGACTTCCATTGTAATTTAAGAAGTGTTTGGTTTGATATTAATGATTATTCCTTTTGGTAAAGCAGACTGCAAAATTGAGAGGCCAGAGCATTTGACAGTGTCCTAGAAGAACATAAACTTAGAATGGCAACTTTGTTCTGCGGTTTTGTTTGGAGGGAAACAGATGATGAATTTTGCCTTTCCATTTAATTATTTCATGTAACAGGATTCTTTTTAAATAGCTGACAACATATCTTGCTTCCTTTCTTTTTAGGGCTCCTTCAGTTGTTTTAATTGCAAGGCCATGGTTTTTCACGTCTCAGAAGAAAGGTTATGCTTTTCTCTTTCTCCGAGGGTTAATTTTGTTGGTTCTGAATCCCACCTGATCTCTAACTGTCTATCACATTTCCATTTAACCTGTTGTGGGCTTAAAGTTCCTTCCTACATTCAGGATCTAAAGCAATAGTTTTCCTTGTTTTCAGGTTATATGGCCAAACATTTCTGCATTTACAGGTAATGATGTGTATTAACAACATGCTCTATTGATTGCAAAGCTATTTTTACATGTGTAACTGCATTTGATTCTGACAGTCCAGTGAGGGAAGAGGAAGGATGGCTGCAGTTAATTCCTATTTTATGGATGGGCTCTGAGAAGTCACTCAGACCCAAAATAATACACAAAACAGGAGGATGGGGGAAAAGAACTCAGGCCTTTTAACTCCATGCCCAGTGCTATTTGTGCCTTGTTGTCCTGTGCCAGCATGCCCTGGTCTGTGCCATGAGACGTTTCTCATATAAAGACTTTGGTCAGTATACTGTGTAAAATTGTTGGACCAAATTCAATGCACTTTATAAAAACCAAAGTATTATTCTTTAGTTTTTTCCCTTCTAAGCATTTGTTATTGCTGTATGTGTGTGGTGAGAGAAGTTTCCTGCTTTCCAGGCTGAGGACATTATTGTAAGTGAATGATTTAAGAGGTAAGGAACACAAAGAATAGCGATAAGAGAAGAGAGATATCCCAACATGATGTGACTAAGTGATAAGTTCTGTGGAAACAACGTAGGAGGTGAGACCTGAGCTGAGCCTTGCAGGATGACATAGAATTAGGAAAGATGAGGGTGGGGAGAGGGACTGTCTAAGCAGAGGTGTGCAGGAAAGAGTGGATGCAATACTGTGGTAATTGTACGGGCGCCTGGGTGGCTCAGTGGATTAAAACCTCTGCCTTCAGCTCAGGTCATGATCTCAGGGTCCTGGGATCGAGGCCCTCAGTGGGGAGCCTGCTTCCTCCTCTCTCTCTGCCTGCCTCTCTGCCTACTTGTGATCTCTGTCAAATCAATAAATTTTTAAAAAAATTAAAAAAATACTGTAGTAATTGTGGATGAAATGATATATCCAGGAGGACTCAAAATAATCCTGGTGTGATAGGGGTTGATAATTGTTAAAGCTGACTGAAGGAGACTTTGTGGCTTCCTTATATGATTTTTGATACTTTTGTATGTCTTGGGAATTAGGTTCCTAAGAAAAAGTTCAAAATACAAAAAAGGTACAGAAAGCTGGTAGGTTGGCCTACCTGGAATAAAGGGTTTATCAAGAGCATATAGTAGGGAATGATGCTGGGAAGACAGCTGGGTGTCAGATTTGGTAAGAGAGGGCATTTGTGACTCTGCCCTGTGGAGTGTGGGTGAGTACTGATAGACACTAGACTTCATTGATGGGACTTGGGTCCTACCATGAGGTCAAGGTGGAGTTGAAGTATAGCCTGGAGTCCTCATCAAGGATGGAGGGATAGCCACAAGCCACTTAAATCTGGATGGGCCCCACTGCATCCTCATCTGGTGTATTCAGTTCTGGAAGGTACATTTAAAAGGGGCTTTTCACAAACCCAGATTTTCCTGGTGGGACCCGTGAGGCACAGAAGAGTGTCTCACATCTTGTCGAGAACCTTGCTAGCAGTGCACTTCATTAATTTAAGCTTGTTCTACCTGGAAGGGACTTATTTTCCCTTCTGCCAAGTCCCCCTCCTTTCCTCTCTCTCCTCCCTCCCTACCTCTCTTGTGGGCCTAATAGTGGGCAGTTAGAAGGAAATAAAACCATCACTATGATTCTCTAGTGATATGAAGGTACGTGTGTGTGGTGGCATCCTGATCTCTTGAAAACAGATTTTACCAGCAGACTGAGCCAGACACAGTGGCTCTGAACCATTGGGAAGCCCAAAGCTTTACTGCAGCTTTCTGAAGCAATGTTCCTTCTTCCTTCCTATTTAAAATGTTTCTCTGCCACAGAGGAGAAAAGAGGAAAGACATGTCAGAAATGTGGAGACTTGGAATATTAAGGAATTATTAATTATTTGGATGTGCTTCAGCAGCATGGTAAGCGGACCAGAGCCCACTGCTGTAGGTTCAGGAACTTTTGCAAGCCAGCTGTTAAACACAGCCGTGAAACAATTAAGTTATAGAAACATAGATATTAAAGTGAAAGTGATACCCAAACTCATCACTTCCTAATGATTTTACATGCTATTATCCATGCCCCTGAGATTACTTATGTCTCACGTACCTGCGTAGCCAAGTCCCGTCATGGCGTGTGCTCATTTCTTCTGCACCGTGCCTTCAGTGTCATCATGTTAGTCGCTGGGAGGGGCTGCGGTGGCAATGGTTGTGCCATACAAACTGGCGAAGACTGCGAACCAGGCCTTTTCTGCCCCCTTGCACAACTGATTGTTGAATATCTACCAGCACACTGGGTATGATTATGGTGTTCTGGTTAGATGTTTTAAGACTCTACCTTTTAGAGTACGCTCTGAAATAGGATAAAATATGATATCTAGAATTTATTTCAAGTAATCCAGTGAGGGTGGATATTTGTGATTATTGTATCAGAGTCATAGGCACATGGGCCTCCTTATATCCTTCTCTTTACTTTATGTATGTTTAAAACTTTCCATAATAAATAGTCAAAAACAACAACTAAGGAATGTTACAATGAAAGTAAGTAAGTTGCCTGGACCCAGTAGATAGTTTCTGGTACCTCAAACTTTGATGCCAACATTCCTTTGATAAAGTACTATTCTCTAATTGTAGGGCTCTATTTGTAGTTGGTTCACATAGGTCACTGAGTTTAAGCAGCTGTTTCTCATGAAATAAAATCAAGATATCATGATGTGCAGTTTTCCATACCTATGAGGATGGAGGAATCCAGGAGAACCCTCCCTAGGACACTGAAAAGCTCTCTTTTCACAGCAGGGGAGGGAGGGGGAACACATTTGCTGGATTGCAATCCTGTTTGCAGAACCAGTGCTACAAATAGGAGAAAATGAATCAAGTTATTGCTCAGAGGGCTACTTCAGATTACATGACAGCTGTGTACCCTTTAGATTTATTTTCAGTCTAGCTGGTTTGAGTCATTGCTCAAGAAAGGAGTGCTGTCAAGTGAATTGTCTTCTGTGCAGATGACAAGAGCCTCTCTAAACATTGCCTCGCAGAAACAAGTGATGTGTTTAGAATTGTTGGCCTATGAATTCAATTAGACCCAAGCCAGTGACTTTAGAAGCATGGCATAGGTTACATACTGACTGCATTTCATAAAGAGTGCACAAAACACAGTATTCCAGTCATCAAATGGAAAATGTGTAGCATAGATTGCATAGAATATCTCTTTTCCCCTAAGCTTAAAGTCCTTTTCACTTCATTCTTTTTTTTTTTTTTTAAGATTTTATTTATTTATTTGACAGAGAGAAACACAGTGAGAGAGGGAACACAAGCAGGGGGAGTGAGAGAGGGAGAAGCAGGCTTCCTGCCGAGCAGGGAGCCCGATGTGGGGCTCGATCCTGGGTCTCCAGGATCATGACCTGAGCCGAAGACAGTCGCTTAACCAACTGAGCCACCCAGGCGCCCCTTCACTTCATTCTTAACAGGAACTTAGATTATGGTAATAGCTTCTTCTTGTCTTTGATTGTATAATAATTCATACCAACTCAATCCAGTTGATCAGAAAAAAAAATGTTGAGTGAGAGGATGCAAGTGATCACTGTGATTGTCCCATCAAACGGCATGGTGAGGAAATTATTAGGTTTTATAATAGGGATAAGGAAGGACAGTAAGAACTTTGAGGAGAAAGTAGTCTAGATATCTGTTTTGTAATCTTAAGTTATGTGAATTCTGGTCCATGTGGAAAGACAGACCTAGACTGTTCTGTAGGTTTAAACACGGTCGGAGGGCGGGGGGGAATCAAAGTGTCAAGCAATGAAAACAACAGATGTCAAACTCAGGTAACCTGGGTCAGAATACCAAAAGGAAGCCTAGACTGAAACAGGAATCGAGATCAGGAAACCAGAAGTGAGAGTTGCAGGGGTAGGACAGGAAACCTGACTCATCTTCCTAAGACAGAGCTAGTCAGAGGGGGCCGTGGGAGAACTTGGAATGTTTTGAGACCTGACTGCAGGTTTCCCCACGTTAACTCCTTTGCACCCATAACCTGTAGTACCTTGTCGGGTCCCACCACAGCATAAGTTCTGAAAGAATTTCTTGCTTATAAATAGAAGTCATGGCTCAAGGTTAGGTTGAAGCTTGCAGATTGAAACATGAATGTTAAGGAAAAACACATGTGAAATTCTTCAAGTATAAGAATTAAAGGACAATGATTGATTTACCCCATGATAATTTACTGAGCCCCTACTATCTGGCTAAGTGCTGGGCCTACCTCAGTGCGTCCTACAGGTAAAAGCCCTGTGTTCTTGGAGCTTACTGCCTCGTGGGTAGATCTAGACAAAAGACTAAATAATTCTATAATACACTAAACAGAGATAAATTAGAGAAAAGCAAAACAGGAAATATTCTCCAGAATTAGATTCCCCAAGGATACATTTTCCAACGCTATCAAAGCTAGGAAAGATTGATAGTTATAAAGATACAAAACACACCACATCTGGAATTCCTTCATGTTTCTATTAACTCTGTTGGTAAACCAAATATATTCACTGTTTTTACACCAGGAAGTTTAGAGCACAAAAAGTTGAAGTACCTGGGAGAGGTAACAGCTTTTTTTTTTTTTAACACTGAAGTAAAATGAAATATATACCCTTACAAATTTTGTGAGACAGTTGGCAGTTTATGATCAGGAAGGCAATGGAGCCCCTACAACAAAGAGGCTTTGATTACTGTCAGGTGTCTGTGATTACTTCCAGTCCTGTTTACCTCCAGTTGGACAGACAAGTAGAAACCATCCAAAGCAAAGAGGTTGGGTGGGTGTGTGTGTGTTACAAAATACAGGTATTATGTATTAGTCAAATTGATTGTCTTCATAAAAATCCAGTCTCATCTTTAAATGGAAATATTTAGAAAGGAAGGTGCAAGTGAATTTTTTATAGGAGATGGACTCAGGCTACCTCAAGTTTTTTATTATAAATAATTTTTTCCAAGTTACCAATCTTTTAAACCCAGTATTAGCCAGAGTCAGGGTCAAATATGTGCAGTGTAACAAATTCATGTGTGTCCTCCTCTCCCTAGAGCATACTGCAAACTCAGGGTTCTAAAAACCACGCTCATCAGTCTCCTCCACAAATTTTCACCATTGACCCTTGGCCAAGACTGGGACGGTCACTTGTCCTTGAGCCCTGGGAGTCCTGAACATCTAGTCTGCCACCAAGTCCTTCTGAGCAATACCTGAGTAACCCTAGAATCCATATCCATACGCTGTGTAGTAGAGTACTGCCTGAAGGTGCTTCAAAGTGTTTCTTTTTATCCCCTCTTCTCCCATCTAGGCACATCTTAGTTCAAACCGACCATTGATCTGGTTCTCTACCCACATTGTATATTTTCCCTTCTAATGAATCCTCCATGCTCCCACCAAAGCAGCAAATTCTAAAGCTCTAAACTTAACATTCGACACTGACCAGATCATGTCACCCTCTTGCATAAAACCCGTCATTGACTCCATCACATAGTACCTATGTCTCTTCATGACCTGCCCCTACTACATGTCATTTCATCTCACCTTCTTCCGCTTTCCAAATGACTCCACTCTTGAGAGCAATACTTAGTCAAAACTTAGCTATGCCAGAACTCTTATAAAGGTCTGAAATCTTAATTAGGTCAATAAATTATCCTTGATTTAGAACGAAAGCAAAATTCACAGGCTTGCTCATTGGTCTTCCAGTGAATATTGAAATATTAACTAGCACTTTATGACTAACACCTTTTTTCAGCCCAGCTTGATTCCTCTTTCTTGTCCCCATCTCTCCCACCAGCCAATATTTGTCAGGTTTTCCCTTGTAATACTACTAAATTCCTTTCTCCCTGGTTGTTTTCACTGACACTTCCTGTTCAGGTCTTCGCTGCTTATTATTGAATTACTGCAGTAGGATCCTACCTGGTTCCCTTGCCTTCATTCTCCCTCAATTTCTTCTCCTGCCCCCTCTATCTCCTGTGCTCCCTAATCCCAGATTAGGCTTCCTGAAACATGGCTTGCATTCTGTTTTAGAATCGCTCATGTTTCTCTTTTGAGAGTCAAGTCAAGCCATACTCTTCATTCTGGAATCTTAATCCTAAATGTCCTCACTATGTCACTTATTCGTGAGGTCATGTCCCCCTGACTATGAACATTCTCTCCTCAGTAGAACCCGTTGCCTCTTGCTCTTCTTAACTCCAGACCTCTCGGTTCTTGCTGTTCTACAACGTTCTGCAACTGAAGTTCTGCTGATCCCAGTCCTGCCTATCCCTATAGGCTCAATTGCCTGTCACCCAGGCTGCTTTCTTCAGTCCCTCAACTATGTCTGTTGACCTTTGTACAAGGCAGCTTTGGATGATAAGAAGAACACAATGGTTGGTGTCAGTTATGAGATCAATCTCATGTTCACAAAATGTGACTTAGGCAGCATGTTTTTTCCTCTCTGAACTGGTATCCTTATAAAATCGAGCAAACAATTTTAATGACTTATGGGGAAAAAATGCTCCATAAACTTTAAAGCATCATGCAGCTGTATCTTGTTGTTTCAACTATATACCGTTTGTAATATATCTTGATATTGATGTTTGATATCGATAATATATGTTCCCATTCCCTAATCACTTAGTGTATATTTCCCATCTTCCTAACTTTTATGTGTATTTTGAGGGTAGATAAAAGATGAAATACAAAAGTAAAGTGAATTCTCATTTACTGTTATTCCTTCTTATCTTCTCCATCCCACACCATAGCAAACATTTAATAAATTTTCCCGTCAAGAGAATCCAATAAATAAAAGTGTAACACTTCAGGCAGGATAGGAAAGAATAGTATTTGATACAGGGAAAGAGAGAATACAAGAAGAAAACAAGGGGACTGGAGAGAAAGAGCCCATCTAGGGAATTGGCCCTTAGTGTATATTTCCCATCGTCCTAACTTTTATGTGTATTTTGAGGGCAGATAGAAGATGAATACAAAAATAAAATGAATTCTCATTTGCCGTTATTCCTTCTTGTCTTATCCATCCCACACCATAGCAAACATTTAATAAATTTTCCCGTCAAGAGAATCCAATGAAAAAAAGTGTAAAGTTTCAGGCAGGATAGGAAAGAATAGTGTTTGATACAGGGAAAGAGAGAATAACAGGAAGAAAACAAGGGACTAGGGAACTGGCCTGTCTCTTCTTTCTGACTTCCTTCATGGGGTCCATGAACAAGCTCAAGATGTGACTCCTAGGCTGTCTCTATGACTTTTTTATACCCCAGCAGTAGAGTTGCCTCACTCTCTTGAGAGTAACAGTTCTTGCACAGAATAGGCTCTCATATGTTTGTTGAATTCACTACACATGTAATTTTTCCACCACGACAGTGGATTTGTGTATCCCTGCTTGTGATTATTCACATTTCTCTTCCCTTTTCAGTTTCCTTGACGCATGTAGCAGGGGTGTGTCTGCTTGTTCTGCAGAGTGATGCTGATACTCAGGTCTGCAGTGTGTTCGTGCCGTGACGGGGGTCCCTGATCACTTGATAAAGCCATAGGTACTTCCAGGAACTATTTATTTAAGATGCTAAGGAATGTCCCAAAATGCAGCATTATAAGATTAAACTTATTCAATCATACCTAAAATGAATAAGAATAAAGAAGAATAATCAGCACATAGGACCTCATTTTTGCAAGGGCATCTTCTGGCCCCTCTCCCAAGGCAATTTCCTGGGAACAAGAGAGAGGGTAGTGGACTGGTGGGGTTTCTGGTTCTGCTTAGTGCCCACCTTTGAAGAAAGCTATCAACTGGCAACTCTTATTGGATAACATTCTCCTTGAGCTGTCAGAATAACGATTAGGTACTCTTATGATGCCTGTGCCACTGAGTCTCAGTACTCAGTTAAAGAACAAACTAATCAAACAGTAAAATACAGCTTGTCTTTTCAGGGAATTCATAATTTGTGGAGGATAAGGGAATGATAGGAACCCCAGCAAAACAATTAGGAGAAGTGGGATTTGCTCATTACCTAAGAAGCCAGGGGTACATTTCTCCAAAGCAAGTCATTAAGGATTTGTGATTGTTTTGTTTCAGAGTAGATTTAGTGGCACGGCAAATGCTCACTTAAAACCGTGTTTTCTGCCCGGCAGGCAGGCTGGGTGAGTGTTCACAAGTCAGGTGATAGAGCCTGGCTGCAGGAGAAGACATTTGCCTAGAGTAGCTGGGAAATTGCCAAACAACAAAATGAAGACTTATGCTTTTGAAATTCCTCTTATCGCTGCTTTAATTAAATTGAAGTTTCCAAAGGAAGGGACTTTTCAAATGATATTTTAATAGTGCCTCAGCTAATTCTGATGCATTCTTTCATTTTACTCGGCTTTCACAATGTGATCATACTTGGTTTCACTTCCTGGTTTGTCCACAAGCCTGCTGTTGCTGGGAAATATTTAAATAAAGCGTTTATGAAAGAAGAGTATTGTTTGGTCATGGATGAAAGCATTTGGATTTATTTTGATTTAGTTCGTGTAGTAATTTTTATAGTAGTAAGATTTCTGACGCCTAAAGTTGCCAATGGGTTGCCCACAGAAAAGTTAAAAAACAACAACAAAAACCCCCCAAAAAACCTTTGGCACTGAAGTTAATTAAGTTACCTTGTGGTAGAGTCATCTACAGAACTGTTTGATTAGGCAGCAGTTGTGAAACAAGTGAAATGTTGGTCCAAAATTAGAGTAATTGTAACTTGATTTTAAGCAGAGGCTTGATTGTATGGTGAGTGACATAATGCCTATGGATTTTTCCAGAAGAAGGGCCTAGTATGTTCTTAAGCTGATGGCTTTTTTTTTTAATATCTTATTTATTTATTTGACAGAGAGAGATCACAAGTAGGCAGAGAGGCAGGCAGAGAGAGCAGAGGAAACAGGCTCCCTGCTGAGCAGAGAGCCCAACACGGCCTTGATCCCAGGACCCTGAGATCATGACCTGAGCTGAAGGCAGAGGCTTTAACCCACTGAGCCACCCAGGCGCCCAGCTGATGGCTTTCACATGGCCACTAGTCTGTCCGGCACCATTTTTGTGTGTGTGTGTAGTTTTTTTAAATGACTGTTCTTGTGTGTGACAGCATTGCATGAAGTATTTGGCTATTAATTCTAAAAGTGATATTTTTATCCCAAAGCATCTAATTTCACCAAAGTATTCAGGTACCATCCAGTGCTGGAAAAAAAATCAAATACATTTCTCTTTTGAAAACACCAGTGAAACAGGAAAAGTCTGCTTGCTCAAAATCTAATTGTTTTGTTCAGGTACATCATTTGCCGGCTAATCTGAAAGTTTAAATTTTTTGTTAGGTGGGCTCTACACCCAATGTGGAGCCAGACGTGGGGCTTGCACTCCCAACCCTGAGATCAAGACCTGAGCTGAGATCAAGAGTCCGATGCTTAACTGACTGAACCACTCAGGTGCCCCTGAAAGTTTAGTTGTTTTAAGCATAACTGTTTTTCTATTTAAGATTTTAGTTTTGTAGTCCATTTATGTTTTGTTTTACGAGGTGATCAGATATATACCCTAATATAGAAGTAGGCCTCCTGCTCTTGTCAAATCCCCTGCAACGAATCCTTCCTGATACTTTCAAATTAATTTCCCTAATACACACTAATATGCCTTTAAATGTCTTTTTCCATCATTCCCCTGCTCAGATGCCATCCATGGTTCCCTACTGGTTATATGATCAAATCTGAATTACTTTCTGCTCTCATAAACATATTTGGCTGTTGATTCTAAAAGTGAAATTAAACTGACATAAAGTGACTCTAAAGCAATCATTTCTCTGGTGCCTGTCATGCACTAATAAGGCCTGAGCTATGTCTTAAAAGGTTCTTAGCCTGACATTGGAGACTTTCTTTACTATTTAACCCTAATCTACTTATCTCCATTATTTCCATCTCAAAAATTCCACTCTGTCAGTATATGTCTCTTCACTAACTCCTAAAATTCACCTTGGCATCCTCCTACCTTCTTTATTTGTCCCTCCATTCCTCCACATAAAATACTATGTGCCATATTAGTAATTCTTGTCCCTTCAACCTCTTAACCCTTTGCCTCCCACCTTACGCATCTTTCTTGGTCCGCTCATGACTTGATGCAACTGTAATCCATTTGTGCTTTCTTGTATTCATGCTTTATTTCATTAAAGCTTAAGCTCCTTTTGTGGGTCTGGTCTGAGGATGACACACACCCTTCTATTCCCTTCACTGGGAATGATGCTCTGCGCCTTAGCAGAGACGAGGTTATGATTGTGGAATGCACCTAGTGTCAGAGTGGATGCAAGCTTTGACTCCCTGTCACCCTTTCTGTTGGCATCCCATCTCTGGCCATGCCACAGTTGGTGGGATTAGGGTCCTCTTTATTTTTACATCCATTCAACAAGCAGCAGCTAAGTTGTGGCCTTCCCTGAATGGATAAGACTTTCCACAATAAAAGCAGATGGTGTTGTCAAATACGAATGGAAAAATATTATTTCTTGTGTGTGGTAAGGGAAAGAAAAAGGACAGAGGAAAAAAAAAAAAACACCATTAGCTTTCTTGGCACAGTCTTTCCACCTTTCAAGTTCGGTTGCTAAGAAATAACCATAGATTCATTTGCTTTGTACAAAGGAGAAACTTAGGTCACTAACCCAGAGACTGTGCGTCTTAGGCAGCTGGATTTGACACTGAGCCAGACAAAGCTCCACTCTGATTTGGAAGTCACTTGTTAAACTTCCAGATGGGGAATGTGACTTTTGTCTCCTGAGAAGCCATCAAAGCTCTAAAATTCCCAGAAGGAACATGATTTCCCTGCTTTGCTAATACCAAATGAAGCTGCAGAGCCCTGCTGAGTTCCGTAGCCCAAAGCTAAGCCAGTGGGCATCACCACACCATCACCTTTGCAATGTGAGTGTTCTGCCTGATTCCTGTTCATTTTTTGTAGGTTCTTGTGGAAGCCTGACCTCACTCCGTCACTTTAATATGCCCTGAACGACCTTAAATTATTCTTTTTTTTTTTTAAGATTTTATTTATTTGACAGAGGGAAACACAGCCAGAGAGGGAGCACAAGCAAGGGGAGTGAGAGAGGGAGAAGCAGGCTTCCCGCCGAGCAGGCAGCCCGATGTGGGACTCGATCCCAGTCTCCGGGATCATGACCTGAGCCGAAGGCAGTCACTTAACCAACTGAGCCACCCAGGTGCCCCTAAATTATTCTTAATTCCATAGCTGAGCTAAGTCTTTCTTCTTTGCTGATGGGGCTTGGATCTGCTAAATGACCCCGGGACCTTTGCATGTCAAGTGGAATTTGGAGAATTGAAGACAATATGATGTGGTGCTTGTAAGAAGTTGCTGTGGGCTTTGCTCCAAGCAAGGGGATCTAATCTTAATTTTTTTTATCCGCTCATTTAATGTTTAATAGCAAATTCTGACTGTAAGAACACGGGGGAATGCAGCATGACACATCTAGACCAGACCTCAAAGACCTTATAGTTCAGTGGGAGAGAAATAAACTTTTAATGGAATAATTGCATGAAGGTGTGTGATGAGCATTGAGACAACAAGGGATAGAAGTCTGAAAGAGCTCGTTGTGATGGGCGTGATCAGAATGGTCAGGGAAGGCTTTCCTCAGGAAGAATGTCTGTAAGTCATTGACTGTGGAAATCACTGGCTTAAGTGACTCTCCTGGTTGGGCCTTGAAGGTGAGTTTGACCTTCTAAGTGAACTGCTTTGCAGTCTTTCGAATTGCAATTATTTGGGATGAAAATTCACCCTCAGATGTGACTGTTCTTAGGCTGTGCTGTGCTACACGTGGTGCAGTATGTATCTGCTCTTAGTCTCCGGTTCCTGGCACAGTGCTAAAACCCTTGAAATTTCCCAGTAGGAGCATCCTTGGTTACTCATAATGAGCTCCTCTCAGCTATACTTGGAGTTTTTGCTAATGAGATGACTCTGGGTGGGCCCATAGAGAGCTTCAGGTTGAGGGCTAGTCACCAGAGGAACCAACCATGGGATTAGAGGGTTAGAAGTTTCCATCTACCCACCCCCCATCACCTCTGGGGAGAGGGGGAAGGCGATTTTTCATTGCCCATGGCCAGTGACTTAATCAACCATGCTTATGTAATGAAACTTCCATAAACACTCTCTATGATAGGGTTTGGGGAACTTCCCAGCTGGTGCTTGGGAGGTTGGCATATTCGGATTGGGCATGGAATCTGAATTTCACACCCACCTCCCACTACCCCACCAAGACTACCACCAAATACCATGCCCTAGGCATCTCTTCCATTTGGCTCTTCCCAAGTCGTATCCTTGACAGTAATCTTGTGGGTTTGTGAGTGTTTTCCTGAGTTCTGTGAGTCATTCAAGTGAATTATCCAACTTAAGGAGGTGGTCATGGGAACCTGTGGATTGATAACCAACTTGAACAGAAGAGTGGGCTGTCGGGGTCCTGGGACTTAGGACTGCTGTCCTAAGTGGGGTGGGTCTTGTGGGACTGAGCTCTTAAACCTGTAGGAGTCTCAGGCTGACTCCAGGTAAGTTAGTGTCAGAACAGCTCTGCATGGGAGGGCACCCACATAGTGTCAGAAAAAAGACATCTCACCAGGTTTAGTCTAAATGTAAACCAGACATTTTCCTGCTCCAGCAGAGGAGCAAATCTGACCGAAGCCATGGCCAAATTGCAGACGTGAAGCACTGATTTAACCGCAAGATGAACATGGACTTTTTACCGGGAACATAGATGCCAGAAGAGTTTGCTCTGCTCTTGCTGGACACTTCGCTCTTCCTACTCCTTCCAGGGAAGAGGGAAGCAATGTCAGTGGAGCAGAATGTTCCAAAAGGTCTGGGCAGACGGGCTTGGCTGCACTTCGTGGGCACAAGGAGCTGGAGGTTGTGAGTGTTGTGTTGTCTTTTCTTCTTTTCTTTCTCCAATAGACAGAATATAAACAATCCTTTATCAGCCCATTATTGCAAGGTTGGTTTGGAAAAGAACATTTTACGTTTGTTGTTGTCCTCTCACTGTGGAACTCTGTGCTTGGGCTACATATTTCTACTTGGACCCCTGAGCTTTTGGAAAAATCTCTTTTGACTTTTTTAGTGGGACTTAAATGTTAGGAGGTGTCAGTGACCTTGTGACACTTGCTATTTTGTTTCTTTGGAACCAAAGTGGTATAAATAAAGCTCACTTCATGGGTTGCTTTGTTTCGATTTAAGATAATGTTCCAAAGCCAAAGGCATCTTCTTTTAAAATTACTTTACCAGCAAAAAAGAAAAAAAAAAGGCTTTCTTTATAAGAGTTCACCCTTACATTTATATGCCATTTTAATGATCCAAAGTACTTCCACAATACTTATTTTACCACTAATATCAACACTCAGGGCCTGTATGATTGTCTATATGGTAAAGGCGGGCACTCCTGGCCTGGGTTGGATGAGCTAATTTGCTTAAGGGCACACAGATGGTGGTGGAGGCCGGGGACTTGAAGTACACAGTGAAGTACACAGTTCCTATATACCGCAACCACAGAAGACCAGCCCCTGCCTCTAATTTGTGCTTGTGGGGGGAATGGAGAAGTGAGGTTTTGCTTGACGAGCAACAGAGCCCCAAGGGTGGGAGAATAGGAGATATAAAAATAAGTAAAAGTTGGACGGTTTGCACTCACCTAACATGACTCCAGAGCATTTAAAGGGCAACGCATCAGCAGGACATGCAATCACTCTGTATCCCAGAACTGACTGCCCTAGCAAGGACTGCTGCTGCCCAGGGAGGAGAAAACTTTTGTAAAAACGTGCAGTGTTTGGGAGCATAGACACCAGTAATATGTAGGTAGAAACAGAGCTAAAGTCTTAAAAAAATCCCTTCTCACAGCACTAGTCCCAACTGGTTCCAAACCCATGACACAGGCAACATGAGCTGGAGTTGGGGTCGGGGTGGGGAGGGGGCATACCTGACTTGTCAGGTTGAATGAGTGCCCACAGTGAGCCATAAGATGAAGCACCCTTTCTTCCTAGTCCCGCTAGTCCCAAGTGAGTGATGGTCACAGAATTAGTGACCCAGTCTGTCCAGGCTTTTGCAGTCAAGCCCTCCTATTCCTGGGAAGGAAATAGCAAGAACCAGTAGAACAGCAGGAGAAACCAGACAGCATTTGTTCCCATCATGTTCCATTGCCAGGCCTCCCGACCCCTCCCTCTGATATTATTTTAACTTTATAATAACAAAAAAAAATCATGAGGGTTTGATATGTTTTAGAAAGGGCTCTCTGCGTGCAGTTTGGAAGTGGGACCAAGGAGGGCAAGAGAAGAAAACATTTCGGTTGTCTCTGCCAAAGATTCAGCAGGCTCTGCCCAAGACAGTGGTGGTAGGGCTATGGAAGGGGCTAGTTTAAGACAAGAATGGGTAGATTTGTGGGAATAAAAAGAAAGAAGGTTTGGGGGTAGGGGCCTGAGCTCTTGTTGCTGTCAGCCTTCAGCATCATTCAGCTATCAGTCTTAACTTGCTACCAACATTCAGGGATCCAAGAAATGCGGATTTGGTGTGACTGTGGGTAGAAATGGTGGACTTAGTTTGGGACATGCTGAGTGTGAGTTGCTTCCACACATCTCAGTGGATAGCAGGAAGGTGTTAGACAATTTTGAGGCTCAGAGTTAGAGAGCAAGGCTCTCCATGTTGTTTTGGCAATCCCCAATGTAGAGGTGGTAGATGACCCTTCAGAGTAGGAGATGGCACTTGAGGAACACCTGTGCATGAGCAGAGAAGACACTGGCCAAGGACTGAATCCTGGTGAACCCCAGTGCTCAAGGGATGTGTTTGTATTAGGACCTTTGTGTGGTTCCCAGTTACCTTTGCTACCTTCAATATCTGTGCTTTTGTTAATTTTCTTCACCCAATGACCTTCTTGCTATGACCCACTTTTACTCTCTTTTTAGCAAGATTGATTTATTAGTTGCCAACCATAGACCATTCATTGCTCTCTTTCTAAGAAAGTCCTTGAGTTCATGTTTTCCCTGGTGCTGTCACCATTTTTTTTTTTTAAATCCCTGTTCAATTCTCGCCACTCCAGGGGAGTCTTTTCAGATTAAGTGTCCTCCAGCTCCAGCTGCAATTAATCAACTCAGAGGACAGCGGGATGTTGGAAGGGGAAAGTCTATCAATCATTTGGCTTTCCCTTTAACGTGACAAATAAGGAAAGTCAGGTCAAATGAGGCGAGATGACTTCACTCAACGTCATACTGTCAGATCACTGGAAAGCAGGGAGTAGAAATTGAGTCTCCTGACAACTAGTCAGGATTTCTTTCTGTTAAGCCATGCTGCCTTGTGGTTTTGATTCTTCCCTCTGCTGCCATGATGGTGACTTTCCTTCATTTGAACGCCCAGGCTCATTCCTGCATTCCCTCATCCTCCTCTAGTATAGCCCTCCAGAGAGGGATCTCTCTTATTAAATTGGCTCTCATTTGATATGGGTTGTTACCTCTACCCTCTTGTGCCTTGGGTGGTCATTTCCACCCCACATATCCAGAGCCCAAGAAAGTAACAAGGCAATCCTACAAAAATGAGTTCATAATTATGAGAATCTCAGGAATTGATTGATTGATTGATTGATTGATGGGTATTAAGTACCCAGTAAGTATGTCTGCTATCACTAATGGAAAGGGTTATCATTGCTCTTCTTTAATTACTTCCCCCCACACACCATCTCTCTCTTCACCCCTTCCCACCTGCCATCTGTCCTTCTCCCCAGCCCTCCTTCACATTAGGCTATCCTTGATGCCTTCTGCTAGATTAGCCTCTTAATAAAAGATGAATAAGAGGCTCAAATACTTTTCAAACTCATATAAAGTTATTGCTGATTTTTATAAATATGTGGGTACTTCAATGGTTATTTTAGGGAGAAAAAAGATCTCATATGTGTGCTTACCTACATAGTCACTAGAAGATTTTTGAATGTGTTAGCTTCCTATATGGCTATTTCTCTAGAAGAAAAGAAGATCTGTGCCTTTTCTGGACAAATTAGTAGGATCATCTTCTCTCACACAGCCAAATCCTTCTAATTCAGTGTAACAAACAAAATTGATAATGAAATAGTATTTATGATAATCTATGAATTATGTGTAAAGTAAATTTGACATAGTAAACATTTTTTATGTGTCAGTATGCCTTCCAGTACATTGGGGCCCACTATATATTAAATTTGTGTAATCCATTTATGTTCAGAACAGCTTTTGTATTATATGATTTTAGGGTTTTTTTGTGATAAAATACACATAACACAAAATGTACCGCCTTAACCATTTTGAAGCATGCAGGTCTGTAACATTAAGTTCAGGCACACTGTTGTGCGACTATGGGCTGTAAAACTTGGCCTTTGCTTGGGTGACATTAGCGATACCAGACTGCCTACAGCGTGAATCTTGACGGCAGAGGCACGCACTGCTTCAGAAAGGGGGAGTAACTTATTTTTGCCTCGGCTTGTATTGTTTTGGCCTCACAACACTTTGTCTTCCCTCTGGGCCATATATTAAATAATTGGGGTAAGTTACATTTATATTTCACAACATTTCCTAGTAACTGGAGTCCTGTGACATATTGTAAAATCTGGCATGGAAATCATTCATTTAGGTGAAAAACGGAACCCCCTGACATCCAATCTGGTTTCTCTTTACAGGTTAATACTTTAAAGCCAACCTTTAAAGGATTAATTTTAGATAAAGCTGCTTTTCTGTTAATAAATTACCATTTTTGAGTGTTTACTTTGTACCTGCTGCTGTGCTAAGCATTTGGTTTATGGTTACCCCCATTTAATTCTCTCTTTTTTTAAGATCTTATTTATTTACTTAAGACAGAGAGAGCACAAGAGCAGGGAGGAGGGGCAGAAGCAGGCTCCCTGCTGAGCAAGGAGCCCTGTGTGTGGTTCGATCCCAGGACTCCAGGATCATGACCTGAGCTGAAGGCAGATGCTTAATGACTGAGCCACCCAGACACTTCCACCTCATTTAATTCTTAAAATAACTGCATTGTCCCTGTTTTACAGATTAAAAAAATGGATACTTAGCTTATCTAACATCAAGCAGGTGGTAAATGACAAAGTTTTGTTGTTGTTGCTTTTTAAAGATTTTATTTATTTATTTGACAGAGAGAAACACAGCTAGAGAGGGAACACAAGCAGGGGGAGTGAGAGAGGAGAAAAAGGCTTCCCGCTGAGCAGGGAGCCCGATGCAGGGCTCGATCCCTGGACCTGAGATAATGACCTGAGCAGAAGGCAGATGCTTAAGGACTGAGCCACCCAGGTGCCCTGATGAATGACAAAATTAGAGTTCATTTGGATCTTAACCATTCTGCTGTGCTCCCTTCCAGGTTTCTCAAACATTCATACAAGTTTTATACTAAGATCTAAGCCTAAAAACGTAACTAACATATTAAAAAGTAACTAACATGCTGAACACATGCGATACTTTTTTATTAAGTCATTCAGAAAGAATGTTGTCTGTAGGGGATGTGGTATTAGTGTACTTTAACCACATTTTAATAGGAAAGCCAAGAAGAAAAGCCTTGTAAAATATCATTTAACTACAGATTAAACCTCAGTTATTCCTCTTGTCATATTGCTGGGGGCATGTTTCTCTGTAAGAGGCTGTGCCTGTAGGATGCCCCCTTGCTCTGGCCGTCTAGCATGTCAGTCTGCATTATATGTTAGAGGCAGGCAGGATGGAGGGAGGATTTGTTGACTCTGTTTCACAAGATGGAATACTGAGTAACGAGCTAGGAAACCTATGTAGATCTGATTTGCAGACTGTGTCTTTTAGTTCCCCTAAAAGATAGATTGTAGATTTTTTTAAAAGAGAGATGCCACATTCTATATAAAACCCCTTTTTATATAGTGCACTGGAGAGGCGGTGTAGCAGATGGCTCGTCGTGCAGGTTGGTGTGAATTTGGGGGTCGCTTTGTGAGCTTGAGCAAGTTTAATTTTTCCAGTCTTCAACATTCTCACCTTTAGAGCTGAGGTCGAAATACCTACCTTACCAAATACACAGTAAATGTTAGCCTTCCCTTTTCCATCTCCTTCTACCTTTTTAATTCAGCCCATAGTTATTCCTAAGGATGTCTTGTGTGTTAGATCCTGTCCAGTACACTGTATTCTTCTAAGAGCTCAAAGACAGGAAGGCATCTAACCAGCTCTTTGTGATGCAGATTAATGACAGTATACTAGAATTATCAGCACTCCCTAAATGCTCAAGAAGCATGAAGTATGAGGCGCCTGGGTGGCTCAGTCATTTGTTAAGCATCTACCTTCAGCTCAGGTCATGATCCTGGAGTCCTGGGATAGAGTCCCTCATTGGGCTCCCTGCCCAGAGGGAAGCCTGCTTCTCCCTCTCTCACTCCTCCTGCTTGTGTTCCCTCTCTCCCTGTGTTTCTCTTTGTCAAATAAATAAATAAAATCTTAAAAAAAAAAAAAAAGAAGAAGAAGAAGAAGAAGCATGAAATATGGGGCAACTACTTACTCTAAGGGTAGAATGGGTAGCAGCATTCATTTTATTTTATTTATTTATTTTTAGATTTTATTTATTTGACCAAGACAGCAAGAGCAGGAACACAAGCAGGGGGAGTGGGAAAGGGAAAGCAGGCTTCCCGAGGAGCAGGGAGCCCGATGCGGGGCTCAATTCTAGTACCCTGGGATCATAACCTGAGCCAAAGTCAAATGTTTAACAACTGAGCCCCCCAGGCACCCTAGCAGCATTCATTTTAAACATCTTTTGCGTTTAATGGTCATTTAAGACTCGGTGAACATTAAACTTTTTATTTTAGGGTCATAAGTTAACTCAACCTAAACACTAGGCCAATTTTAAGTGCATGGCCATTTGATATTTGACACTGGGTTAAGAAAATGTTCTACCAGATACAGCATTCTTTATAGTGATCACTATCAGAAGTTACTGATTTTAGGAGACTGAAACCATCCAGAGACACGTAATATTTTCCACTTGATCATAGCTCACAGGAATTGTGGAATTACAATACTTACAGACCCCGAGGAGTCAAGAAATGTCCTTGCCTTCCCCGAGTCCATGGTCTTGAGGGAAGTTGGAGAGGGAAAGTGCTCACAGAACAGCATGGTACACGTCATCCTTGTAGGGAAGAAAACTTGCTCTTTCCCTGGCCTTGGCATTATTCCTCTTGCGTTGTACTTTTAGCTTGTACAAAAGAATTGTGAAATCATAATTTGATAAGATATTAAGGTCATTTAGGAATGCTGTGGCATTTATCCAGTGATCCATCCCTGATTCAAAATGACTCAGTGTCCCTCGAATGCAGCCAGTCATGCTAAATTTCACAGCAGTTCTCGGCTTAGATCTCCAAGATGTCACGTTTGGTGGCTATGTTGAAAAGTATGAATTTTTCTCCTTCCAAAGGGTAAAGGCTTCACCCTTTCTTCTGAATCTCTGCACCTCTCATGGAGTGATGGAAATGCCAGAGGTTCTGTCCCCTCTCTTCTGCTTTCCCACCTTCCCAGACTCATTGTATATGTGCACCAATTGTGTTTATAGGTCATTCAGAGACCTAGGCCTTCTTCCTCTGTACTCTTGGTTCCTAACTGGGTGGTGAAAGCTGATCTAGTATTATTGGCTCACTCAGTAATTATTTACTAAATATCCATGGTAGGGATAGCGGCAGGATTGAGATATGGGGTCCAAGACATAGGCTAAGAATGTGTTACCCTGGGCAGGCTGACAATTTGATGCCGCTAAAGACTGCTGTCCTTTGAATATTTGTTTACAACATTTTTAAGAGGAAAAGCTCTAGAGGAGAGAGAAGAAAAATAGCAGACCCCTTCTTTTTCCTTCCAAGAATATTCTCTGCAATCCTGGAGAAAAGTTCTGGTGGATACTACTTTCGTTTCATCAAGTTACATTTCCAGAGATGTTTTCAGCATCCCATAGATGAGTCTGTACATGGAAAACTGCCCTAACATCCAGGCTTTTAATCTAGCCCTGGGAAGAGACACTGGAATAGATCTCAGAAATGTAGATAAATAAGATGCTGCCTCAGTGCTCAAGGAACTTGAGGCAATAGTTATTCTATACTCTAAAGTGGGGGAACTGGTAATATAGTAGATACAGTGAATTCCAGCTGTGGAGGTCAAGGTGGCTCATGGAGGTCATGTCAGGGCGGGACAGATGGTAAAATGAAATGTCCCTCTTAAGTACATCTGGTATTCCTAGTTGGAACTTTTCAAGCTGATGAAATAGGCTACTTTAATTTTATAGAACCTAAAGTCTTAAACTTATGGAATTGCTCAAGGCTGGATGAGTAAGTGTGATATCGCAGCAATGCTTGCCATATCTGGCTTAAAAAATGAGATCAAATTACTAGGCAGAAATTCTTGACTTCTTTCTAAGCCTTAAAGGGAAAGATTTTATTTAACCATCACTAAGACATGCCAATGGAGAGCCATTCTCAGATTCCAGAGTTTTAGAGCAGTTCTTTGCTTAACTACAAAGGACTTTGTTTTGTCAGTCTCCCCTATCTGGAATGACCAGAAGGAAGGGAGAGCATCCAGACTTCTCAATTTTCAAAGCAAAAGGCATGGGGCCTCTTGTTTTTCTATCATAGTTGATTGTCCCCTATTCTTTAATCCACAGCCACATGGAAGTAGTCCCTTGTATGTCATTTTGCTGGAAATCTTTTGAAGGGAGCTCTTCTTTGAGAAAAGGAATTCTTTTTTTTTTTTTTTTAATATTTTATTTATTTGACAGAGGGAAACACAGCGAGAGAGGGAAGACAAGCAGGGGGACTGAGAGAGGGAGAAGCAGGCTTCCCACCGAGCAGGAATCCTGATGTGGGGCTCAATCCAGGGTCTCCAGGATCATGACCTGAGCCGAAAGCAGCCACTTAACCAACTGAGCCACTCAGGCGCCCCGAGAAAAGGAATTCTTAATGTTCTATTTGTCATCTCCAAATGCTCCAGAATAGTTTTTTTTTTTTTAAGATTCTCTTGGAATTGACTTTTTAAAAAATTTTTTATTTATTTATTGACAGAGAGGTAGAGAGCACAAGTAGGCAGAGAGAGAGAGAGAGAGAGTAGCAGATTCTCTGCTGAGCAGGGAGCCAAATGGGGACCCTGGGATCATGACCTGAACTGAAGGCAGCGGCGGCTTAACCGACTGAGCCACCCAGGCGCTCCTGGAATTGACTTCCTAAGTGAAAATGAACATGCCTTACATCCTGCCGGTGGGGAGAGAGAGTGTTTTTGAGAGGGGAGGTGATGCCAGTTTCCGAACACTCATTAGCATAGCAAGCTGGAGAAGCCTGCATCAGCTGCTGGGTCCGGCAGTGTCACCCGGACAGTCGAGTCCTGGGTTTTCCTGCCTCACGTGGACCGCCGATTCTGTGCTAACAATGTCATTTAGTATTTTCACATTTCACTTTTCCAACTTGTACTTTTGTTTGCTGCTGGGGAGAAAGAAAGGCGATAATTTATGCTACAGTTTCTAAAATTACTTATGACTGATTTGGTTTTAGGCTGGATAAAGAAACTCAGCTACATTTTGTTTTGTCTTTTGTTGTTGTTTTAAAAAGATTTTATTATTTGTTTGTTTGTTTGTTTGACAGCGAGAGAGGGAGCACAAGCAGGGAGAGTGAGAGAGGGAGAAGCAGGCTTCTCATCTCCCACCGAGCAGAGGGCCTGATGCAGGGCTCAATCCCAGGACCCTGGGATTATGACTCAAGCCAAAAGCAGACACCCAAACAACTGAGCCACCCAGGCACCTCCATTTTGTTGTTTTTTTTACTTGACAGCAATGGCTTCACTCTGAGACGACAAGTTGTCATTAGGAGGGAGCTTTCATTACACTTACATCTTCTCAGCAAAATGTTTCTTTGGCATAGATATTTGTTAAGTAGAAAAGAAAAATGAGGAGCGCCTGGGTGGCTCAGTCGGCTAAGTGTATGCCTTCAGCTCAGGTCATATCCCAGGGTCAGCAGGGAGCTGCTTCTCCCTCTCCCTCTGCTGCTCCCTCTGCTTGTTCTCTCTCTCTCTCTCTCTCTCTCTCTCTCTCTCTCTCTCTCTCTCTCAGATAAATATATTTTTTAAAAAGAAAAAAGAACAAAACTTGTTAGTAAAACCTGGTAAAAAGCATTCAACTCAAGCCCATCAAAGAAATGCAAAATAAACAATAAGATAATCTGGGATGGAATTAGCCAAGTTTTTTTGTTTGTTTTTGTTATTTAATGATGATTCCCACATCTGGTAAGGAGACTACTCATATACTGTTTATAGAAAAGAAAATTAGTATAATCTTCTTGAGAAATAATTTGTTGTTATATATCAGAGACCTTAAAGTGTTTATGCCATCTGGCCCATCACTCCCACTTTTAGACATCTGTGCAAAGGAAAACATGTGAACAGAGTAAAGGACGTTTATACTATTAGTAGTAATAAAAAGGGAAAATCTAAGATTCCATAGGAAAATAATATTGTGAACTATGCCATATCTATGTATGAACTATTATGCTTCCCTCAGATCTGCTGTTTAGAGGGGCACCTGGCTGGCTCAGGCCGTGGAGCATGCAGCTCTTGGTCCTGGCCTTGTCAGTCGGTGTGGAGATTACTCAAAAATACAATCCTTTTTAAAAAGATGCTGTTTACAGAAACTCTAACAACATTAAGAGAGCCTATGGTGGGGGCACCTGGATGGTTCAGTCATTGAGTGCCTGTCTTCAGCTCAGGTCATGATTTTGGAGTCCTGGGATTGAGCCCCGCATCGGGCTCCCTGCCTGCTTCTCCTTCTCTCACTCCCCCTGCTTGTGCTCCCTCTCTCACTGTGTCTCTCTCCGTCAAATAAAATCTTTTAAAAAAAAAGCCTATGATAAAAAAATAAGAGGCAAAAATATTGCGGCATTGAATTTGACAATGGCATAATTATGTCAAATAGTAGGACAGCAAACAACAAAACCCAAAGCAAAAACAAAACTGGAAAGAGAAACTATCCCAAATAGTCCCCCTTCTTTGTATCCCCCTTTTTTATGTAAGAAACAAATATATTTTCAATAGGTTCTTCCATTATTTATAAATTGAGTGGTACCTGAGATATAATGCTTATCTCATTCTTAACTAAATATGGAATGTTCATATTTTATGCCTTATAAATTGCTGTGGTGATGACATTAAATGTGTATCATGTGACAGTGATTTGTGTCTCTCCGAGGGTATTAGCTGACAACCTTTGCAGATCAGAAAGCTGCCCTCTCTAATAACACTTTTTAAGTTGAATGTCTCACAAAGTTATTCTAGATTTTGGAAATCTTAGAACCATGTAAGTGGATAACTTGTCTTACAGTTTTACAATGAGTAAAATGTAACAATATGTTTATGATTTCTCTTTAGGAATTCTTCAAATAGAAAGTAATTGCAGAGTTTCCAGTTGACCAGCATTTTTCGGGTAAGATTAACATTTGCAATTGTGAACACATGGTAAAGATAATTACTATTACATTGGTAGCTTGGGGCAAATACTGAATACTTAGTATATAAAAAGAGATCATTATTCCTTACAGACATTTTGCATGGAATCCTTTTGATATATTTAAACCAGTTAATGAACAGAAAATTAAATCTGTATACATTTTGGTAAAATGTCCTTTCCTGTCCTTTGTTGGTCTTGTATGTTGCAGAATATATGTGTATGTGCATTTGATATTTGTCATTTTTTTAAACCTTAAAGATCTGAGGAATATAATGTCTATGACAGACTTAGACTCCATGCCTCCATGTCTATATTTTTCTGATTTTTGTTTAAGGTAGTGTTTTTTATGCAGGGAATTGATTTGCCATGTTTCCATAAATAAACAATGGCCATCCTTTCCCAGATTACATAAGTCAAAAATAAACAAGCCCCATATCTGTTGCTTTCTAATAACATGATTTGTCTTTTATAGTGTAGAAGATTACTCTTAAATTAGCTCTGTGGCAGAACTTTTGACTTTGAAGTAATGAGCAATTAATCTGTATTTAGTAGCATGACTCTCTAGTATTGTGAATATGATAAATGTCTTGAAAAGAGTGTCGCCCAGCTCTGAACACATAAAATCCAGATGAAGCAGCGGTGAGGACACTGGGTTTGTCCTCTATGTATTGTGAACACCCTTCTTTTATACATGAGAGTATAGATCCTTGAGTATATCTACATGTCCCTGCTGATTCATTGAGCTGACTATGAATTTTTAAAAGCTAGTATCAGCGATGCCTGGGTGGCCCAGTCAGTGAAGTGTCTAGCTCTTGGCTTTGGCTCAAGTTATGATCTCAGGGTTATGAGATCGAGCCCCGCATGGGTCTATGCTGAAGTTTCTCTCTCCATCTCCCTCTGCCCCTCTCTTCCTCTCTCAAAAAAAAAATCTTAAAAAAATAATAATAGTATCAGGTCAGCTGCTTCTCTACTTACGGGGCTTCAGTGGATTTTCCATTCTTCCTGGGCTACTTTTTATCCCAACTCTATATTGGTTGCAGGCCCTCTCATTCTGCTTTCCCCAGGCTCCTAATATCCCAGCTTAGAGGCCTCCCTTCTGGTCTGCACCCATTCTAAGCTTCTTGCTCCTTCTACTTGGAATAGGCTTCCCCAGTAGCATTGCATGGCTGATTCTCTTCACATCCAAAGAGGGCTTCCCTGACTGCCCAATCTAAAAAAGCTCTATTTTCTTCATGGCATTTCTGATTTTATTGTGTTTATATATTTGGTTGTCTCTCTTTCCTTCTTCCTCAGTAAAGTCCTTGAAAGCAGGGATCTTTCTGTGTTGCACATCTATCATTTCCTAAATGCTTCAACCTCCACCAGGCATGTAGAGGGTATCCTATAGACTAAAATCCTGACCCTTCTTTGAGAAGGGCTACTGTTCAGGGATGTTCCCCCCATGCTCTTGGGATATTTTCTTTGTATAGAATCAAATGTAGTACTTACTAGCTTTAGCCATCATGCCACCCATTTGGTCTAGTGACAGTGTGGCCTGGTGGTGCTTTCAACTATGCAAGTCTTCTCATGGGATTGTGAATCCCATAAAAGTAGAAACAAGATCTCATTGCCTTGGTATGCCTTTGGAGTCCTAGCCTCCCTGAGTGTGTTCCAATGTTAACTTTAGAGAAAGAGTTAAGACAAGTGGCTTCACCATATTTTTAGTATTTCTGAGTATACTGGTTTGTCCCAAAACTAAAAAAAAATCTCATTTTGATTTATATTTTAAAAATTGTAACATAGAAATATTCCGGACTACATTGCAAATTCATTAAGAAGGCCTATTATTAATTAGGCTAGGTATCCAGAATCGATGTCATCAACTTCCCAGTTCTGTTCAAATTAGGAAATTTGTCCATAATTCCATGTTCTGGAGAAGTAACTTAAACATCTCTACTCTTTAGTTTCCTTACTTATAGAGTTAGAGTCCAATCTCCATGGTTTCTTCCTAGATTAGATAACCCATATGATTCTGCTTTAGGTCACCTATGGGAGAAGTAGGAGAAGCAAATGGAATGATGATCTCCGTTATCAGCCAACAGACATTCGAAAGGAGAGCACATAGAATGACAAGAGACTACATAGGAACTGAGTTTGGATCTACTTGATGGCTTGCTTACTGCAGGTGGTAGTGGTGGTGGGGATCAAGAAAACATTTTTATAAACAAGGAAGATGGTGAATAAGGGTCCAAGGTTGCCTTCTGCTTACATATTCTAAGAATCATACAGCCTCTGGTTGGTTATTTGCCGGTGTAAATATTATAATGTGATTCCAACTTCTCTCATTTTAAATGTATTCTAGATAATTTGGTAGCTTACTAAACACATCAAAGAACTGAGAAGGCTTTTCCTTAAAAGACAGTTACCATCTATATTAAATATACCATGTGTTCCATATCTGTCAGAAACAAGAAAACAAGAAAAATTAAAGCAATGTTTTATTTTTAAGTTCAGAACAACTCCGATTTAATTAGGGTTTCTAGAGGTAGTCCAGTGGTGTTAATTGTCATATTCAGTAACTGTCTTCTGGGGCTTCGGATGATTAATTTTTCCTAATATTTAGAAATTATTTATGATTGTTTTGGAAACTCATTACTGCTATACAGCTTTGGGTAAGAAACTGCTGAATGGTAGTTACACATCACTTTTCTCCTTTGGTTTCTCAGTGTTATTGACCATGATGTCACACTCTTTCCTTGCAACCAGTTTCCGTTCCAGAAATACCGTGCTTCTCCTTTATCTCACTGACACTGCTTCTCACCCCTCCTTTGCTCTCCCTGGTGTAAGAGTCCTTCTTCATGTGATATATTATCCAGGGAAGATATTCCATTCTTCACTCACTCAAATACTCTCTCAAAGGACGAATTCATTTCTCTGGCAGTATCTACTAAGTAAATGTTCTTGAGTTCCTATTAGTGAATTAAAGATGGCTGTAAATACTTTGTGATTTTCCAGTT
The DNA here is from genome assembly GCA_004023965.1 of Spilogale gracilis. Classification (NCBI taxonomy): domain Eukaryota; kingdom Metazoa; phylum Chordata; class Mammalia; order Carnivora; family Mephitidae; genus Spilogale; species Spilogale gracilis. The sequence goes on from PITA01004077.1 coordinate 104,228, forward strand.
GGAGGCTGTTTCCCTTTCGTTTAAAAATCTAGACCAGCCCAGTTACCTTTTTGAACCCTCGAGTCTGGCCGAAGTGGTGTAGAGTAATTTCTAAGGCCGGACTTTAAAGAGATTTGTAGCTTCTGCTCTTGTGTGCTTGCAGTGTTCCTTAGAACTTAGCCACCTTGCCATGGGAAAGCCTAAACAGCCATGTATGTGGAGGAGTGGCAGGGCCCCTGGTCATTAGCCTAAACTGAGCTGCAGGACCAGAGGGTAGCCCGAATGCCAGTCCTGTGACTGTGGCATTTTGGACCTTCCAGCCATCCCAACATTCTAGCCAACACCATGTGAAACAAAAACTCTGCCTCATCATCCCACAGAATCATGAGAAATGACAAAACATTGTTTTAGCCACTCAGTTTTGGAATGGTTTTTTTGCATAGCAATAAAGAACTAAAACAAAAATTCGTACCCAGAAGTGAGCTCCTACCATAATGAAACATCTGGCATGGGCTTTGAGACCAGGACACAGTGAAGGTCTGAAGGGAAGAAAGATAACTATTAATGGTGGCTGGAATGGCAGTGAAGAAATTGCTATTGGGGGATGTAAAATGGCACCCTTGTTGCATACTGACAGAAAAATTGGCAAGACTGACACCTCCAGTAACATGGAATATGGAAAATGAACCTAATGGATCTGTGTATCTAGCTTAGGAGATTTTCCAGCAGAAAATCAGAAAATCCAACCTGGATTGTTCAGTGGATTAAGCATCCAACTCTTAATTGCAGCTCAGATCTTGATCTCAGGGTCATGAGTTCAAGCCCCACGTTGGGCTCCATGCTGGGCATGGAACCTGCTTAAAAAAATATATTCAAAGTGCCAATTGACTTTTTTTCCACCACAACCAAAGTATTGCAAGAGACAGATGAATGAAAGAAGAGTCTGATTTTAAGCAGACTTTAGAGGATATAGTTCCCATCCAGAATTGTCTAGGGTTGTAAATAAACCTGTTCTTCATTCCCTGCTTTTCCACCCACTAAAAGGTACTCAAAATAAGAAATGGCCTCAAGTCAAAAGATCAGATCCACAGCACTAGTGCCAGAAAATTCAGTTTCATGGTGTGAACAAAACCCAGGGCCTCGCTATAAGATCCTGTATTATGACTTCAAAAAGATGTAAGGCCATGCCTCCTGGATCATCTCTGCTAGATAACAGGATGTCTATGGATCTTGAGAATGCTGTCCCACAGCCTCCTAGACCTAATTTAGATGAGAAGATCCTGGACTTCAAGCCTGAACTTGATGCCATAATCAGATGAAATTTTTTAGGAACTTGTAAGAAGGTGAGTATTGTTTTGCATGTAGGAGGAAGGACCAGAAATCATTTAGGGGCAGGGAGAGCAGGGTAAGTTAAGCCAGGTTGTATATCTGTTAGCACTCCTCCCTTTGAGAAGTCACGCTTCCCTTCCTCTGCTGCCTGGAATCCGGGCTGGTGACACCATGTTGCCATGAGGCCTGGGCCATAAAAGAACTGCAATTTTCACCTTTGTACTTCAAAGACACCCTTTTCGAACCCAACCAGGCTATGTGAGGACCCTCGACAAACCACAAGAAGTCGCACTGGAAGGGTCATCCAGCAGCCAGCTCCAACCACCAGCCTGACAAATGAGGGCCTTCTGGACCTTCCGGCCACTCATGTGCTGGCCAGTCTCATGAAATAAAAGAATCACCCACAGAATCATGAGAAATAGAACCCCATTGTTTTTAAGCCATTAATATTTAGAATATGCAGAGTAGTCAGCCCAAATCCTTCCCATCTACATGTGGCTGAGTGCTGGCCTCTCCTAGGAAAGGCCCTATGACCTTAATCACACCCTAACATTTGACTATATTTCTTTCTGCTCTCTGATATGCTCAGTTATTTACACCATGTGCTAGAAACTGTAGAAGGTCCTATATAATACCATAGACTCAAAATCTGAATGCATTTGGCTCCTGCTTCTCCATGGACCCTTCTTTCTGCTGCTGCTAAGTGGTGTTGAATTTTCATTTACAGTGACTATTTCATTCACTCTTTTCTTTTTAAACGTGTTGTAAAATTTTTCCCTCATTACTTCAGCCCATACAATTCAAATAGCCTTTCAGCTAGGCTCTGTTGTCTCTAATTCCTCCTCAGTACACCCAACAAATCTCTATGGCTCAGGGACTCCCTATTCTCCTGCCTCACACACCTGGGTCTCAGGTCTCTGAAGGGTTCATGGAGCAGCTGGTCGCTGTTACTGGTAGTCTGTGGAGAGGAGCAGCACTCTAAACATCTAGTGAAACTGCGAGGAAGTTTTAAAAGGTCGGCACTTTCTGCAGTTATTTTATTGCCAGTCTGTCTTGTGAGTTTTCTCCTCCTGCAGAGATTTGGAGGAAAAAAATAAAAAGTACTGGTCACAGCTAGATCAGTTGAATTGCTTGATCAATAGTAGGAGTAGGGCCTGGATTTGAGGGTGGGTTTTTGTTTTGTTTTGTTTTGTTTTTTAAAGCACTCCATGTTGTTCTAATGGGAAGCCAAAATTGAGAACCACTGTCTTAGATTCTCAAAAATGGGCTGTGCACTAGCAGCATCAACATTAGCTAGAAGTTTGTTAGAAGTACACATTCTTGACTCTCTACTCTATTCCATTGGTCTGTGTGACTGTTTTTGTGCCAGTACCATGCTGTCTTGGTGATCACAGCTTTGTAATAAAGCTTGAAATCAGGTAACGTGATGCTCCTAGCTTTTTTCCCCCAACATTTCCTTAGCAATTCAGGGTCTTTTCTGGTTCCATATAAATTTTAGGGTTGTTTGTTCCAGCACTTTGAAAAATGTTGGTGGAATTTTGATCGGGATGGCATTGAAAGTATAGATTGCTCTGGACAGTATAGACATTTTAACAATGTTTATTCTTCCAATCCATGAGCATGGAATGCTCTTCCATCTTTTTGTGTCTTCTTCAATTTCTTCCATGAGTGTTCTGTAGTTCCTTGATTACAGGTCTTTAACTTCTTTGGTTAGGTTTTTTCCTAGGTATCTTATGGTTTTTGGTGCTATAGTAAAGGGAATCGATTCTCTGATTTCCCTTTTTGTATTTCATTGTTAGTGTATAAGAACGCAACTAATTTCTGTGCATTGATTTTGTATCCTGTCACATTACTGAATTGGTGTATGAATTCCAGTAGTTTGGGGGTAGAGTCTTTTGGATTTTCCATATAAAACATCATGTCATCTGCGAAGAGAGAGAGTTTGACTTCTTCTTTGCCAATTTGAATACCTTTTATTTTTTTGTTGTTGTTGTCTGATTGCTGTTGCTAGGACTTCTAAAACTATGTTGAACAATAGTGGCTAGAGTGGGCATCCTTGTCTTGCTTCTGATCTCAATAGGAAGGCTGTCAGTTTTTCTCCATTGAGAATGACATTTGCTGTGGGTTTTTCATAGATAGATTTTATGAGGTTGAGGAATGTTCCCTCTATCCCTATACTTTGAAGAGTTTTCATCAGGAATGTTCAACAGGATGCTGTATTTTGTCAAATGCTTTTTCTGCATCACTTGAACAGAGTAGAGAGTCCAGATATGGACCCACAACTGTATGGTCAAATCATCTTTGACAAAGCAGGAAAAAATATCCAGTGGAAAGAAGACAGACTCCTCAATAAATGGTGCTAGGAAGATTGGAGAGCTACATATAGAAGAATGAAGCTACACTATTCTCTTATGCCATACACAAAGATAAACTCGAAATGGATGAAAGACCTCAATGTGAGACAGGAATCTATCAAAATCCTAGAGGAGAATATAGGCAGTAACCTCTTTGATATCGGCCACAGCAACTTCTTTCAAAACACATCTCCAAAGGCAAAGGAGACAAAAGCGAAAATGAACTTCTGGGGCTTCATCAAAATAAAAAGCTTCTGCACAGCAAAGGAAACAGTCAACAAAACAAAGAGGCAACCCACAGAATGGGAGAGGATATTTGCAATGACACTACAGACAAGGCCTGATATTCAAGATCTATAAAGAACTCCTCAAACTCAACAACCAAAATAAAGATCATCACATCAAAAAAATGGGTAGGAGACATGAACAGGCACTTCTCCATAGAGGACATACAAATGGCTTACAGACACACGAAAAAATGTTCGTCCTCACTAGCTATCAGGGAAATTTAAATGAAAACCACATTGAGATACCACCTTATACCAGTCAGAATGGTCAAAATTAACAGGACAGGAAACAACAAGTGTTGGATATAGACCAGTTTGGATATAGAGAAAGGGGAACCCTCTAACACTCTTGGTGGGAATGCAAGTTGGTGCAGCTGCTTTGGAAAATAGTGTGGAGATTCCTTAAAAAATTAAGAATAGAGCTACCCTATGACCTTGCAATTGCACTACTGGGCATTTACCCCAAAGATACAGATGTAGTGAAAAAAGGGCCATATGTATTCCAATGTTCATTGCAGCAATGGCCACAATTGCCAAACTGTGGAAAGAGCCAAGGTGCCCTTCAACAGATGAATGGGTAAAGGAGATATGGTTCATATATACAATGGAATACTACACTTCCATCAGAAAGGATGAATACCCGACTTTTGTAGGAACATGGACAGGATTGGAAGAGATTATCCTGAGTGAAATGAGCCAAGCAGAGAAAGTCAAGTATCATATGGTTTCACTTACTTGTGGAGCATAAGGAGTAATATGGAGGACAGTAGGAGAAGGAAATGGGAAGTAGGGTAAATCGGGGAGGGAAATGAAACATGAGAGACTTTGGACTCAGAAACAACTGAGGGTCTTGTAGGGGAGGGGGTGGGGGAATGGGTGAGCCTGGTGGTGGGTATTGAGGACACGTATTGCTTAGAGCACTGGGTATGAGGCATAAACAATGAATCTTGGAACACTGAAAAAATTAAATTAAATTAAAATAAAGTATAATAAAAAAATTAAAAAAATAAACATAAAAAAAAGAAGTACACATTCTTGGGGCCTTCTTCAAACATAATGAATCAGAAACTCTGAGGTGGGACATAGAACTTTGTGTTTTGTTTTGTTTTGGTTTTTTTAGATTTTGTTTGTTTATTTGTTGGAGAGAGAGAGCATAAGCAGGGGGAGCGGCAGGCAGAAGGAGAGGCAGGCTCCCCACTGAGCAAGGAGCCTGATGTGGGACTCAAACCCAGGACCGTGACCCAAGCCAAAGTCAGTTAAGAACCGAGGTACTTAACCAACTGAGCCACCCAGACACCCCTGGAACTTTGTGTTTGAATAAGCTCTCCAGTGATTTTTATGAACATAAATATTAGAGAAACACTTTTGTATAAATCTTAGTTCCTTTCCAGGAAGTCTCAAAACTACAACTCAATTTGGGAAGAGTGTTTATTATTTGAAAGTTGCTCTATTGAGAGGATCTGAAACAAGTGGTAAAGGACATAAACTGGTGTACCAAGTGTCTTGCCTAGTGATCATTTAAGTTCTTGAGAAATCCTGAATGATTATCATCACATCTCTGAAGAATGGCTCAAGGGGTTATTTAGTCTGAAGAAAAGGAGCAGGTTAATCAAGGATACTGCTGCACTATTTCCCAGAGAGAGAACTCAAAGTGGTGAATTTAAACTTTGGTTAGATATATGTTAGACCAAGAAACATCTTTTGATGAGAAGTGGTACTAAACATTTTGAAGAGATATAAGGCAATTTCTAAATTAATTTGCAGTGAAAGCGTAGAGAAACCCCATTTTGAATTGTTTGGTTATATCCCTGCCTGGGGTCAGAGACAGAAATCTTTGAAGTAGTGTCCAGTTCTCTGCATAGAATGACTCTAAATACCATCTGATCATCATTTGTTTATTTTTTCACTGGTTATTTTGGAAATTCTTTCAAAGTAAAATAGGGACTAGTGGGAAGTAAAGATGCCTAACTTGAGTGTTCTTGTTTCAATCCTAAAGGCTTTGGAATGAGACTGTCAAATGAATTCATGTGCTTTGAAAAGCTTTTATGATTTTTTAATGAGGTTTAAAAGCTGAAGGAATGGGATTAGGACCATAAAATCGTTTATTCTTAACATGGTTTCTTTGAACTGATTTATTAGTGCATTTGTATATTAGAACTAGAGATCTGATTTAGATTGAATCCTCATTGTTTGCAAAAAAAAAAAAATCCTAGACACACAGTGTCAAATTTTGTAATGACAGAGGACAGCTATGTTCTAGCCTCTGAGTTAAACACTTTACTTGGAAAAATTAACATCATTTAATATATAGGAATGCTTTGAGATTTTTCATACATCATTAAATCTGGATGCTATGTATTTATATGTGAAGTCTTAGTTCAGTGGAAAATGTTTCGTAGAAAAAGTTTAGAAAAGTAGATTATATAGTATGCTATAGCAGACATGGTAGAAAACTGTATTTGCATCCTTGCTTTTCAAAAAATTAAAAGAGAACCCAGTTATAGACAATGCAGTTGTTGGAGTGAGGTAGGTGATGTCATAGTTTGTTCAGGCTAACAAGCTAGCACGGTGACTTAAATTGCAGACATTTATTTCTCACAGTACCTGGAGGCTGGGAAGTTCAAGATCAAGGCGTGGGCAGAGTCTAATGAGAACTCACTTCTTAGTTTATAGACAGCCACCTTGCTGTATCCTCACCTGGTGGTAGGCCTTCTGGAATCCCTCTTTTAAGGATACTAATCCCATTCATGAGGTCTCCACCTTTGATCTGAGGCTCCGCCTCCTAGCAGTATCATACTGGGAGTTGGGATTTCAACATATGTATTTTATGGGGACAAAATATTTAGTGTATTGCAGTTGGGGAAAAGAGAGAAATATTCAGCTTTTTCTTTAGCCTTTGAAAGAACTGAGTGGTGTAGTTAATTGGATTTAATGAGACAACATGGTCTGCCATGGGCAAGGTTTGAGATTGACTCTGAGTACCTAGGTTCTACCTGGAACTATTTCTGGACAGCTTTGTCACCTTGGACTGGATAGCTCCTTTGGGTCGCTTTTATTTTCCATGTTTTAAAATATAGAGAATATTAACAATTATTTAACGGTTTATTTTATGAAACTAATATAAACAAAAGTGCTTTGAAAGTAGGAAAACAGATAATAGCTTATAAATAGTACATTTTGATTTGCTCTCTTATTGACAAGGAAGTCCTCAGTAGAAATCTGAATTAGGTGATTAGAGAGAAAATTCTTTAAAAATTCTTAAAAAGGTAAACAGGAAAAGTTCTTTACAGATCATTTTCAGTTAGTGTAAATATGGTAAACCTATAGTTAGCTGTGGTTCTCCTAACAGATTAGTTATAATAGTTTCTCATATTATTATTATTTAAACATGTGTATTTTAAAATATTACTATAGTTGGAGGCTTGTGACTCTTTTTTCACAGAAATATTGTATTTAAAGTGGAAAGTATGTTTGCAACATTTAAAAGAAAATGTATTGTACAAGAGGTACCAGCATGGCTGAGTAGCATTCTGGAGTTATGCAGGAAGTTCTTTCCTCATACATAATAGATGCAAGGCAATGGAAGAATATGTAAAATGTTTCCCACCTCAGATATCCTTATCATACTTGTTGCACATAAATGCAGTTGTGTATCATGTGTTGGAAGCCTTTTAAAAATGAATTGTGAATGAGAAACTCATACTGTAGTGGTACTATCTAAGTATGAATTAGCACACACTATCTAAGTATGAATTAACTGTGCTTTCTGGCCTATAAAATCATCTGATACCGGATAGTAGTTATCAAGCAGGCTTTATTGCACATGGATTGGTAAATCCAAAGTAAATTTAAGACATGCCCAACTTTTTGATCTTTGAAAATGACAAGGTCACAAGAGAATTACTAAAAATATCTTAAATACAATTTGGGGTTGGTACACTGAGCTGGATTTCAAGTACTTAATAAAACAAAAGAGGATTGTATCTTCAGGGCAAATATATGAACATTCCCAGTAACTTTTCAGGAAAGAACTTCCTGCATAACTCCAGAATGCTACTCAGCCATCCTGATACCTCTTGTACAATAGGCACTAACAGAATACAATTTCCATACCAACTTAAAATTTTTATATCTTTTAGAATGGCCCCGTATACCATCAATTGATGTATATGCAGTTTATTTATTTTTTTAAGTTTTTATTTATTTGATAGAGAGAAACAGTTAGAGAGGGAACACAAGCAGGGGGAGTGAGAGAGGGAGAAACAGGGGACCCAGGGATCATGACCTGAGCCAAAGGGAGATGCTTAACCATGGAGCCACCCAGGTGCCCTGGTATATATGCAGTTAAAATTATTACAAGTGATTGTTTGAAGTATATGCTAAGAATGGCGTTCATTAACCTACAAGGTAAAAAAAAAAATACAAAGTGTAGCTACATTTAATAATATCATAATTTCAGAGAATTTCAGCCACATTTCTGAGCTGTATCTTTAAAAGTAATTAACTTGTGACTACTACTAATGAAATCAGTAGGCTAAACTTGAAGAGCATGGAGCCTTCTTATTTGGAGAGATGTGTGGTTTTAAATTAGGATGCTGAAATTACATGATTTGACAGACCATCTGATAAATGCAAATAAGACCAACTGTGTATGAGGACTGAAGGAGAGAAATTAACATATGTATGCTGCTTGGAAAAGCTTAGTGTTCGTCTAAGTGTCGTAAATATGGCATTTTAAAATATATTAACGTCTAAGATTCTGTAGAAACTTCTCTGTAATTTAAGGAGTTTGGGGGCTGAGTATGATTTCATATATGGGTGGGGTCCTGTATATACAGCTTTGCCAAAATGTCCTTCAGTGTAAAAAGTAAACTGATCTATGAAAGTCTATTTGCCAACCGTGTCTTATGATGGAGAGGGTCTCGGAAGACAGTGTCTCCATTTTTGTTTGAAATACTGCAGCTATCATATCTATACTTTCTCATAGAATGAGGACAAACACAACGATGGTGTGTCTAAGAAATTTCAAAAGGTGTCGGCCTCCTGATTGAAGCGCAGTCAACTTACTGGATTCATCCTTTTCATCCAGTAAGTATAAATATTTAAAGCACATTATTTTGGTCAATGTTGACTTGTGTTCTTTCTTGAATAAATGATCGCTCTCTGTCAAATACCCTTATGGCTGGGGCCGTTTGTGTTTACATTCTTCTGCAGTTTCAGTTGTATGTCTTAAATGAATTTAACTCTCAGGACCTTTCAGAGGACCAATACAGCCATAACCCGTAAGCTGGCAGAGCCCTTAGCGATGATCCGTTTCATCCTCTTTATCCATTAGAAGATGATGCTACTAGTGAAATAAGCCAAGTAGAGAAAGTCAAGTATCACATGGTTTCACTTACTTGCGGTGCATGAGGGGTAACCTGGAGGACAGTGGGAGAAGGAAAGTAAAAGGGAACTAGGGTAATCCAGGGAGGGAAACGAAACAACAGAGACTTTGGACACAGAAACAAACTGAGAGACTTGGAGGGATGGGGATGGAGGGATGGGAGAGCCTGGTGGTGGGTACTGGGGGCAACTATTGCGTGGAGCACTGGGTGTGGCGAATGGGGAATGAATCTTGGAACACTGGAAAAAAACTTTAAGTAACAATAAAAAAAAATAATTAATTTTAAAAAAAAAGAAGAAGACGATGCTACTGTGATTTTTTTTTCTTACCAGATATGTTATTAAACCAGATATTTCCTTTTATTTGTCTTCCTCTGTACCATCTTATAGGTGGTCTGGATTTTACTGGTTAGCTATTTTTTAAACAATTGATGTATCTAAAGTTGAACATTACATAAATCATTGCTATAAGGGCCATCCTCTTAGCACTTGGCCATCAAAACAGTACTCATGAGAGAGAGGCCCCTAGTAGCATGTTCTAACTGGGTTTTCCTTCCCTTTCCCTTTTTAAGCCACTACTGTTGTTTTGTCCAATTTTGAATACTCTGAGTTGGACGTGAACTTAAGTTATAAATCAAGAGCTTGGGGGATGAGGAGATTACACATTAACTCACAGTTCGTTTCAAACGTAGGTAGGTCCCTCTAATCCTAAGGGATAATTACATAAAGTGATGCTTGCTCAGAAAGAGGTTCCCCAGAGTGGTTGAAACACAACCCTTAAGCCATAACTGATGCTCCAGACACAGACTGGGATGTGGAAAGGAGCTTATTAAGACCATTTGGAAGGTATTAAATGTGACTGTAAGAGGTAGCATAAGAATAAGTTTTCCTAATGTTGATTGAAGAAAACAAGGCTTCTTGTTTTTAATAACTCAGCAGAGTCAAAATCCAGGAGGAAACTAGATGGTTGCTTCCAGTACTCCCTTTGTAGGTCCAGTCTGGCGACTACCAAATGGTCTCTCATCTTAAGGACTTTAGAGTGCTCAGCTGGGATGGCCTGAGTTTTCAAATGAAACCAGAAGATGTTTGCATCCTCTGATCAGCCCTGCCTCCCAGGTTTTATCCCCGAGCTAAATCCTACCTGGGTAGGACAAGCCTTTAGAGTTTTGTACCCCTGCTTCAGTGGCTATGTTTTCTTTCCTTCTTCCAGTTCCTAGACTCCTGCAAGGAAAAGCCATGATTACACTAACGGAGCTGAAATGTTTAGCAGATGCTCAGTCATCTTATCACATCCTAAAACCATGGTGGGACGTCTTCTGGTATTACATCACCCTGATCATGCTGCTGGTGGCCGTGCTGGCCGGAGCTCTTCAGCTCACGCAGAGCAGGGTTCTGTGCTGTCTTCCATGTAAGGTGGAATTTGACAATCACTGTGCCGTGCCTTGGGACCTCCTGAAAGCCAGCGCCAACACGTCCTCCTCCAATCCTGGGCCCCTGCTTCCGCTCCCCGTCAGGATCCAGAATGACCTCCACCGACAGCAGTACTCCTACATCGACGCCGTCTGTTACGAGAAGCAGCTCCATTGGTTCGCCAAGTTCTTCCCCTATCTGGTGCTCCTGCACACACTCATCTTTGCAGCCTGCAGCAACTTTTGGCTTCACTACCCCAGCACCAGTTCCAGGCTCGAGCATTTTGTGGCCATCCTCCACAAGTGCTTCGATTCTCCGTGGACCACCCGGGCCCTGTCCGAAACGGTGGCCGAGCAATCCGTGAGGCCCCTGACCCTCTCCAAGTCCAAGGTTCTGCTTTCGTCCTCAGGGTGTTCAGCCGATGTTGATTCCAGCAAGCAGTCCTTGCCCTACCCACAGCCTGGCTTGGAGTCCACTGGCATCGAAAGCCCTACTTCCAGTGTCCTGGACAAGAAGGAGGGCGAACAGGCCAAAGCCATCTTTGAAAAAGTGAAAAGGTTCCGCTTGCACGTGGAGCAGAAGGACATCATTTACAGAGTGTATCTGAAGCAGATCATCGTGAAGGTCATTCTGTTTGTCCTCATCATAACTTACGTTCCGTATTTTCTATCCTACATCACGCTGGAAATTGACTGCTCGGTTGATGTGCAAGCTTTCACGGGCTACAAGCGCTATCAGTGTGTCTACTCCTTGGCAGAAATATTTAAGGTCTTGGCTTCGTTTTACGTGATTTTGGTTATACTTTATGGTCTCACCTCCTCTTACAGCTTATGGTGGATGCTGAGGAGTTCTCTGAAGCAATATTCCTTTGAGGCATTGAGAGAGAAAAGCAACTACAGCGATATCCCTGATGTCAAGAATGACTTCGCCTTCATCCTCCACCTGGCCGACCAGTATGATCCTCTCTATTCCAAACGCTTTTCCATATTCCTGTCGGAGGTCAGTGAGAACAAATTGAAACAGATCAACCTCAATAATGAATGGACAGTTGAGAAACTGAAGAGTAAGCTGGTGAAAAACTCCCAGGACAAAGTAGAACTGCATCTTTTTATGCTAAATGGTCTTCCAGATAATGTCTTCGAGCTGACGGAAATTGAAGTGCTCAGCCTGGAGCTCATCCCGGAGGTCAAGCTGCCTTCTGCCATCTCACAGCTGGTCAACCTCAAGGAGCTTCATGTGTACCATTCTTCCCTGCTGGTGGACCATCCAGCGCTGGGCTTCCTGGAGGAGAATTTAAGAATCCTCCGCCTGAAATTTACCGAAATGGGGAAAATCCCACGCTGGGTGTTTCACCTGAAGAATCTCAAGGAACTTTATTTGTCGGGCTGTGTTCTCCCTGAGCAGTTGAGTACCACACAGCTGGAGGGCTTTCAGGACTTAAAGAACCTGAGGACCCTCTACTTGAAGAGCAGCCTGTCTCGGATCCCACAAGTCATTACAGACCTCCTGCCTTCACTGCAGAAGTTGTCCCTCGATAATGAGGGAAGCAAACTGGTTGTGTTGAACAACTTGAAAAAGATGGTCAATCTGAAAAGCCTGGAGCTGATCAGCTGTGACCTGGAACGCATCCCACACTCCATTTTCAGCCTGAACAATCTGCATGAGTTAGATCTAAAAGAAAATAACCTTAAAACGGTAGAAGAGATCATTAGCTTTCAACATCTCCAGAATCTTTCCTGCCTAAAGTTGTGGCACAATAACATTGCTTATATTCCTGCCCAGATCGGCGCGCTATCTAATCTAGAGCAGCTCTCTTTGAACCATAATAATATCGAGAATCTTCCCCTGCAACTTTTCCTATGCACCAAACTGCATTATTTAGATCTAAGCTATAACCACCTGACCTTCATTCCAGAAGAAATCCAGTATCTGAGTAATTTGCAGTACTTTGCTGTGACCAACAACAATGTAAGTAAATCCATTCTTCCTTTTATTTAGCCAGTCTTTTGAGCCTCTGCTGTGGCAGTGTGCAATGTGGGTAAAGAAAATGGACTTTCAGGGGCGCCTGGGAGGCTCAGTTGGTTAAGCGGCTGCCTTCGGCTCAGGTCATGATCTCAGAGACCCGGGATCAAGGCCCACATTGGGCTCCCTGCTCAGCGGGAAGCCCGCTTCTACCTCTCTCACTCCCCCTGCTTGTGTTCCCTCTCTGGCTGTGTTTCTCTCTGTCAAATAAATAAAATCTTAAAAAAAGAAAGAAAGAAAGAAAGAAAGAAAGAGAGAGAGAGAGAGAGAGAGAGAGAGAGAGAGAGAGAGAGAGAGAGAGAAAGAAAGAAAGAAAGAAAGAAAGAAAGAAAGAAAGAAAGAAAGAAAGAAAAGAAAAGAAAATGGACTTTGAGTTCTACAAAGCACCCTGTGAGCCTGGTCTGACTACCACTTACCACAGATACGTGCCTGTGAGTAAATTACCAAAACACTGAGCATCAGTTTTTGATTTAACTTACAATCTGTCGTGGAATTTTATGAGAAAAATATATATAAGCTCTGCACACAGTTCCTGGCACATAGTAATTGCTCAACAAATGCTTTCTTTATTCCCTTTCCCCATTTTTTACATAAACATCACAGCTGAAGTATTTTAAACTAACTAGTTTTAACAGAGCTTATTTTTCATTTTGGAAAGATCTTAAGTAGTTAGAAAGCTTCATAAAAGTTTTTAGCTTTCCAGATCTGTCATAGAAGAAGAACTTTTTGTTAAAAATACTGGGATCATGAATTATTCATAAATCTTTTTTGTGATGCTGTAAAAAAGACTTGAAATCTACATCCATGTCTCGAAAGACAATTCAAAATGAAAGGCCTGGTTCTATAATGCAGCACTAGGGCTTCTTAGAAGCTTTTTCCAGCATCCATACTTGAAACATGAACCATAATTTGCAACAGTAAAGCCAAGTTAAGGAGAACTTGACTTCACTGAAACAAGAAAAAAAATAAATGAGTAGTTTCCTAGGTTAAAATGTGAAGCAAGAGGGAAAAAAAAAATTATGCTAGCCAAAAGGGCAAGAGTGTGATAGTCATGTCCATATGAGAAGAAGGAAAAAAATCTTTCAGAAATCAGGTCTGCCAAAAAATGAAAATTAATCTTCCTGTTGTAGAAAATGAGGGCTGTTTTCTTCTACCCCAAAATGTAATATCTCTTAGACTTTATAATTCGTATTTCATGCTAAATATTCCTATGAACATGGTGTTGGCTAATAAACATATTAATCACTAGACATTATTCTCAAAAACCATAAATTGCTGGGAAAATGCCAGAAAGTTGAGGAATGAGAACAAAATTCCTGTCGATTTTTAGAACCCAGTCTAAAATAAATGAGAAATCTTTGAGTTTTAAAGGAATATCAGGCTGTCAAACTTCTTGAGGGTTGATCTAGATTAGCAATGTTCATCAGAATTACCTGAAGGACTTGTTAAAACACCAATTGCTGGACCCCACTCCCAGAGTTTCTGATTCAGTAGGTCTGGTGTAGGATCCAGGTGTTGATAGTTCTAAAAAATCCCAGGTCAAGCTGATGCTGATGGTGTGGTGACCATCCTTTGAAAACTATAGGTCTAGAGATTTATCATTAGTGTTGTTTAATCATGTAGTTCATTAATATTTGGTTATACTTTTCCCATTGTTAAATCAATAATAAAATATACAAATAATAATTTTTTAAAAGATTATTTAACAGAAACACAGCCAGAGAGGGAACACAAGCAGGGGGAGTGAGAGAGGGAGCAGCAGGCTTCCCGTCAAGGTGAGCCCAATGTGGGGCTCCATCCCAAAGGCAGACGTTTAATGACTGAGCCACCCAGAAGCCCCACAAATAATTATTTTGAAAGGTGTTTTTTCCACTAAGTTGTTATGTGTTTATATCACTACATGAATTTTTGAAAGTTGCAGCTAATTCAATTGTTAGCTGCCCATGAATTATTTAAATGTGTAAGCAGGTTCCTGTTTTTCTGGTTTAATATAATAAAGCCTTAACACCATTCGTACTTTTGACACCGAGTTTATTGACTTGACCACATCTGGAAGAGAAACTAGGTGTGAATATCAGACACATCTGATCTGGAGTGAGAAAAGATACTTGGCACACATGAAAAGTCCTCTGCTAGGCACCTGGGTGACTCAGTTGTTAAGTGTCTGCCATCAGCTCAGGTCATGATCTCGAGGTCTTGGGATCAAGTCCCAAACTGGGCTCCCTGCTCCACAGGGAGTCTGCTTCTCCCTCTCCCTGTGCTCCTACCCCCTGCTTGTGTGCACTCCCTCTCTCTCGCAAATTAATAAATAAATAATCTTTAAAAAAAGAAAAGTCCTATGCTGAAGGCAGTTATAGCCAAAATAGAATACCTTAGGCTGAGTCGTCTCAGAAGTCTAATAACCAGCAGTTGCCGAGCATCCCAAAGCCATAACTGTGACCATGACACCTTTGAAGGGTGGGGAACACTCTCATCGGAACTGTGAAGAGACTTGTTTAATCAGGATATGGAGAAAGTGAAACTCACTCAGAAGATAGCCACCAGAGAGATGAAAAGTTTTCCAATGGAACAGTTAGCCTAAATAGAGGAAATATTGGGGAGGAAAGAGAAAAAGAATTAGTCCCTTTAACTATCTAGAAGACTTAATAAGAAATCTTCTTGCAAGTTACCTTGAGTGTTAGAACCAGGACAAGCATGGGAAAGATTTTTGCATATTTCCCAAAAAGCTGTCCAGTCAAGGGGCGCCTGGGTGGCTCAGTTGGTTAAGCAACTGCCTTCGGCTTAGGTCATGATCCCGGAGACCCGGGATCGAGCCCCACATCGGGCTCCCTGCTCGGCAGGAAGTCTGCTTCTCTCACTCCCCCTGCTTGTGTTCCCTCTCTGGCTGTGTTTCTGTCTGTCAAGTAAATAAATAAAATATTTTTTTTAAAAAAAGAAATAAAGCTTGAAAAAGTTTGAATCAGTATGATTTAGGAGTAGGAATATAAAATAAAAATTAAAAAATGAAGATTAATATCTGAAAGGAACAGCATGGGCCATCAAGTCAGCAAACTGCAGCCTGGGACCAAAACCCACCCACTGCCTGACCTAAGAATGGTTTTTAAAATTTTTTAATGGTCAGGGAAAATTTTTTTTTAAATGACATTTTGTATCACATGAAAAATATATGAAATTCACCTCTCAGTAGCCATAAAGAAATTCCATTGTTCTCATTTGTGGGCCTATATTACAAAAAAAAAAAAAAAAAAAAAAAAATTATCCACAGCTGTTCTTCTATTTTGAATTTCCTCTTTTAAAAGTGGTTGAATTTTTTTCTCTCTTATTATATAAGTATCTACATAATATTTTCAGTTTTACTTCTTCACTCACTTCACCTAAAATATTTCCTGTCCTACGCATTTAGAGAAAAACTTCCCCAGCCTCTGCTGTAGTTACTGCCCTCATTTTACTGATACTGAAACTGGTGCTCAGAGCAATTTGCTTGAAGTCTGAAACTTCCTAGCGATGGATCTGGGATGGAACCCAAGAGCTCCAGCTCCCACTCTGGCCCTCCCTCTACTGCATCTCAGATGCGTCCAACCAAATGCTATTATGTGGGAAGCAGCAGTGTGTGTGGATGGGCATGGGAGATGGGAGAGGGAGAGGCAGTGTCTCTGTGCCAGTGCCAAAATGTAATTGGATTATGATGGTATTGAACGTGATGGAAAAAGCACGGGAAATGAGGAGTATTTACTAGTTTCGCTCAAATCTTAAAAACCACTCCAATTTACACCTAGGTCTTCCAACTTCTGCATCTGTGCATTCAATGTTTCTTTTAGTAACTCCAAGACTTGTAGCTAAAAGTAGAAATTCCTTCTGAGGATCCTTTATGTGGTGGAGCTTGTGTTTAACATTGCTACTTAGAAATAGAAATATTCATTTTTGTTTCCTGAAATGATTGGGTTTTATGGATTTGGTTAGCGTGTTCTGAGATGATGTGTTCAACGGCCAAGAAAAAAAAGGGATATCTAACTTTGAGACAGATTATGAAGTAAGGTCTCAGCCTCTGGAAACAAGGGAGTATTTAATTATCAAATGTCAGCAATAGATACAGGAAGGGGAACCATCCTTCCTTGGATGCTCTGGGGGCTCTTCTACATTCCGTTCAAGAAACTTTGTTGCCAGAGTATTCTAGGATGTAGGATTAGTTTCTCTCTCTCTCTCTTTTTTTTCTTTTTTGGTTGATTTAAAAGTTGCATGTATAGTTAATTGTATTTATAATTGCATGTGTATTTAATTGTTAGCATATGTAGTTTATAGTTTATTCTGTAAAAACCATCCTGCATATGAAGCCTCTCACCTCCCTGATAGTCTGCAAACATTTCTTTTGATTTTTTAAAAGAAACTGGTAGTCCTTGAGGGTGATTTTTTTCCCTTTGGGGTTGTATATTATATTGTCTAGGAAAGAGCATGTTAAATGAATTGAGAATAAATAAATGCTATCTAAAAATTTTTTTAAAAAAAATGTATTGGCTCAGGCAAGATGTTTTTGATGTTCTTATAAGCTCCATGGTAAACTATTTTTTTTACAAAGCATTTCTTTTTTTTTTTTTAAGATTTTATTTGTTTATTTGACAGAGAGAGAGATCACAAATAGGCAGAGAGGCAGGCAGAGAGAGAGGAGGAAGCAGGCTCCCCACTGAGCAGAGAGCTCCATGTGGAACTTGATCCCAGGACCCTGAGATCATGACCTGAGCCGAAGGCAGAGGCTTAACCCTTTGAGCCACCCAGGCACCCCAGGGTAAACTAATTTTAAAGGTGTTAGATTTTGCAGGATAAAATTGCTGAATTGAAGGAAAGTTTTGCGTCTCTAACACAGCTCCCCAGGCTCCTTTAACATAATTGAATTCAGGTAGGTGACGAAAGGTCTTGTGCCCCAACTGGATGCTGACACTGAGAGAAAGTCCCCGAGGTAGACACTTGGGCCTCAGGAAGGAGAACCGCTGACCGCAGCCCTTACCTCACTTTCATGACAGCAGCACAACTGAGGGACCCCCCGTGGCTCACTCCCACTGCCTTGTGAAATCCCTCTTCTGTCTTAGGGGGCTGAAAAGTTGCTACAATCACAAATTCAGGAATTTGAAAGGAGAGCGTGAGAACGTAGTGGTGCTGATGGTCAGACAGGAGAGCGACAGCGATGGCTTCAGGGTAGTCAACCCGTGGAAAGTCCAATTAAGCAAGGCCCTTGCTGGGCATCTGGAAGCTAACTGAACTAGGGAGACAGAGGGGTCCCTGATACAGTCTCTGATCTAGTCCCTCCTTCCCAGTACCCGCTACAGAGTAATTAATTCACATAACTGTTTAGTACTTCTCACCCAGGAGACCAGGGCTGCTCAAATGGGGACACTTTTGCCGCCCCCTAGGAGACCTTTGTCTGGCAACATTTTTTGTTTGTTTGTTTGTTTGTTTTTTAAAGATTTTATTTATTTGACAGTGAGAAACACAGCAAGAGAGGGAACACAAGCAGGGGTAGTGAGAGAGGGAGAAGCAGGCTTCCCGCCGAGCAGGGAGCCCGATGTGGGACTCGATCCCGGGTCTCCGGGATCATGACCTGAGCCGAAGGCAGTTGCTTAACCAACTGAGTCACCCAGGCGCCCGTGTCTGGCAACGTTTTTGATGATCACAACTGAGGAGGGGTGTAGCCCTGGCCCCTAGTACACGGAGGCCAGTGATGCCGTGGAATAGTGTATAATCCACAGGGCACCCTCTCTAAAGAAATTACCTCACCGAAAATGTCAATGGTACCAAGGTTGAGAAATCCTGCATTAGACCCTGGTTCTCAAAGACCCATCTGTCTCCCTCAGCACTTTATCTTCCACACCTAACTGGGAGCTTGGCACAAAGGCTGTCTGCATGCATTTACTGAGTACAGATGAACCAAGCCTACCCTGTTTTTTCAGCTCATTTGCCTAAGTCATTGCTTAGACACTAATAGGCACTCTCAGAGTTGAGCTTGGGTTGCACAGGACACACTGTTTACTTGTACAGCACTGACCCTACTTCTGAGGTGCAGGTGTCTGACTAGAAGAGGTTGCACTAGAAAGGGGTTACATTTCTCCCATCTCTTATCTCTCTGCTACATCTCTACATCACAATCTACATATGTATGATTTTGCATCTGCATTCTTGAGAAGAGAATGAAACGGAAGGGTAGATAGTTTTCCTATGCTTATTCCTAGTATTTTGGTGTACAATGATGAGCTTTATTGAATGCCATACTTAGCAGTGGTGATCATTCGATTTATTTCCAAGGATATCCAGAACTGAGTGTATGTGTGGTTGATGGAGGAGAGGGGAATTTCCAATATAATGAGCAGTTTTGAATGCAGTTTGACCATTTTTTTGGTTTGCATAATGTTTATCCTTTTGAGGAGATAGTTCTTGAAGGCCCTGGAAATTCCAGCAGAGGGCTGGCTCAGTGGGGCTGTGTTAGCCCCTCAGAGGAGCAAGCTGAGCTCTCGAGTGGCCCTCTTTCATTCCAGTGTCTATCAAAGCCACGTCCTGAACCAAGGAAGAAGCCTGCACTATTTCGTAGTTGCAAAGATGCCCATACACAGGTACATAAATAAGTGGAGTACTATAGATTGGCGTGTGTGCCGTCCAGCACTGCCTGGTGCAAACTCACCTGTCAGTGGCATGACGAGAGTGGAGGATGCTTGCTCTCCACTCTCCTGTGGATGTCTTTTCCAATCAACTTTCACATAGGAACTGTTTCCCTTAGAAATTCACATGCAACAAGCCCATCACATGGGGGAGCAGCTCCTTTGAGCAGTCATAGGAGTTGACCTAATTTCAGTCTACTTAGCATATTTTAAATTATTTCTCCATGTTACATGATTTAATTGAAACTGCTAGAGGGCAGGAAGAAGGGTAAATACTCAGGAGTGTATATGTAGAGGGAAATGAAATGTGCATATTTAGATGATTGTGTCTTCTTGTCTGTGCTTTTGTTGACTCTTAACAGAATGAAGTTTTCAGTCTCTAGTTTGAAACCCTTAGAAATAGCCTTGTGTCTGTGCTCACAGTGTTTTGAGCTATTGCTCATTACATTACACAGTAATTCTTTATGAGGACTCTTGAGAACAAGTTATTTCTGATCCTCGGCCTCAAGAATAATTATGATTTTCCTAAAATACTGTTGTTGTTTTATCTTAGGGACCATGAGTAGGTGGCTGATTAGGTTTTGTTTGAGAATTGCTTGTTAGAACGCTTAGAATCAAATCTTTTGCCCACCCAAGGAAGCTCATGGTAGCCACAGCACTGACTTCAAGTCAGGGCATTCTTATTTTTCCTTTATCTTTTCCATCTCCTTCATATTTATCATCATTGTTCTATGGAGTCCTGTAAATATCCAGAAATGTTTTTGGGAAAAGGAAGGGGTATAAATAAGCAAATGCATTATCATAGACCAGAGAAAACCAATTTTACTGGCTTCTTTTTTTCCCTTTCCAGATTGAGACGCTACCAGATGGGCTGTTTCAGTGCAAAAAGCTGCAGTGTTTACTTTTGGGGAAGAATAGCCTGATGAGTTTGTCGCCTCACGTGGGTGAGCTGTCCAACCTTACTCATCTGGAGCTCATTGGTAATTACCTGGAAACACTTCCTCCTGAACTGGAAGGATGTCAGTCCCTAAAACGGAGCTGTCTGATTGTAGAGGAGAATTTGCTCAACACGCTTCCTCTCCCTGTAACAGAACGTTTGCAGACGTGCTTAGATAAATGTTGACCTAAAGAGAAAATAATGTTTAACAGTTTGCCCCAGGGCTTTAAATGAGAACTAAGATTTTCTAAGTTATAAAGATGAAAAATGGGTAATAATTATGACTAACTATAACCAAATGTCTTTAAAGCAACTCAGTGTCTAGCCCTAAATTAAACAGGTAAAAAGTGTTAACACTGAACTAAAGTTTTATTTTTAACTGATCTTCAATTTATTAATATCTGAGAAGTACACTTCGAGGGTGGCATGGGGGACATGAAATTATTGAATCTCTGCTTTACGGTTTTTACCTTGAAGATTAGATATTCTTTCATCTCCTTTCCCTAGTCCCCATTACTTACTTATTTGCACACATGTTTTAACAGACTTCCTGTTTTGATATTTATCACCGAGACCATAAACTCATCAATATAAATGTCTTTGATGTATACTCAACACTGTCTTTGATTTATGTTCTGAAATATTTTTAGGCAGGGTGTACACTGTGAGTCTTGCTGGAGTCTCCCTTCATCTTGTTTTCTCTCAACAACGGTGAACCCTTAAAAAAAAGCCCCCAAACAAGGGTGAACCCTGAGAAGGTGCCTGCCTTTGGCCCTTGCACAAAAAAGGACAGGGTTCTTATTACCAGTCACCCTCTGGGCATCCTGAAAATTATTCTATTCTCTAAAATGTCTTATGTATCGTCAAAGCCTTTTTTATTTGCTTGTCATTTTTATAGTAAATGTAAAACATATCTATTTTCTATGGTATAATCTTGGGTTCAAAATCTGTGAGAATAATTTTTGTAAGGTACAGGGAACACATGCATTTCTTTGAGAATTTACTATTAATATACCTGGTTGGGGCTGCTTACAAGTCTTCTGTTGGTGTGCGCCCTGCTCCAGAATGTTTTTGTACTCTGCGACTGATTACTTTTGGATAATACAAGCCTTGTGTTTCATGCCCTAAAATATTTGGGGGGTTTCCTTATAAGAGGATGGCCACATCATCTACCTCTCTCTTCCCTGTTCACTGTGCTGTTGTACGGGTACAAGTCTTAATTACTTCAAAAACTGTGATGGAGGGGAGAGGTACAGATTCCAATCCTTAAAATTGATGTCAAGACACCTGGAGAAATTAAGACTTCAAGCAAAATACTTCTCCATCTGCATAAGCTCTAGATGTGATTATCATGTAAAACACTCCGCCTCTATTCAGTATTTAAGAATTCTCAAAGCTCACCAAGCAGTAGATCCATTTAACTGAAATTCATCTCGTGCTTTTGTCTAACTTTCCTGGAATAAGTTTTGCTCTTTTTTTGTATATAAAGAGCTTTGCTAAGTTTAGCCTTTTATTATCATGCATATTATAAAATGAATAAAGTCAAGTGACTCATTTTTGGGAAATGTACATTTTTACCATGTTTTTCTCCAGTGGGTCGGGCTCATTTTGGATGTTAATTATGGAAGAGCCCGTTAACGGCACCTAGACCAAACTGGAAAACACTATGGGTAAAAGTCCTGTAAACACAGAATTGTGATGTGTGGTATGTTGTTTCTTGCTTGCCCCTTCCAGAAAGATAAAAATGAGTCTTTAAATTGTAGCAAAATGTAGCTCCCCTCACCGGCCACACACCCCTGAACTGAATCTCAGAAAAAGGAATTGCTTATGTCAAATGTAATTTGAATAATATGAGCTATAAAACTCTAAGCACCAAAAGCTGCGTAAAACATTTATTTTTACCCTGAATGAGAAGGAACAGTGTAAAAATGTTAATTCTTACCAAAACTTGCCTTTAGTCAGAACATTCAAGTTCTCAGGGACGCAGGCTTAACTGATGAAACTTTCTCCTAGGACTTTAGAAAACAGATTCTGACTCTATCTGGGGTTTTTGTCCTTTTGGGGTTTTTTTTTAGTGTAAGTTCATGGCCATTTTAACGTTTCACAATAAAATTGTCATGTGTACTGATTTCAGTGTTGGATAGGATTTATCTTAAATTTTTGGAATATGGAATATGATGCATGAACAGGTATTGAAATGTTTTTGGCCATATAATTAGCCATAATTTCTATGAAAAATCACCCCCCCCTCCAGAAAGAAGTTTCCAAAAACCAGTTTCAGAGTTGCCACCACTCTCACAAACTCGACCATCTCCTCAGCTCGTCACACTGATTGTGTTCCCCTGCAAAACTCATCGACTATACTTCCTTATTGCTTCTCTCAGCTTCTAGAAGCCCATAACCGGCTATCAGGATCAATACTGACTATTGTAAGCTGCTTTCCAAACACTAAGATAGGGTTCCTGGTACAAACCTTGTTCTTTGGTTGCCATAGTTTTTAGATGTCTATCTTCTTTCAGTCTTACACCAGTGTTTAGGTAGCTTTTGAAATCACACGGCACTGGAGCAATTAATGCTGAGACGGCCACGCGGCGTCTTGGAAATGCGGCGTTGGAGGCCACCTGCACTGCACTGTTGGAGCAGATCTTGATTTTGCAGTGTTCTTATTTAAGAGGATTTTCAATGAGGAAAATGCGGTGCATTGAGTTAGAACACTTTAGTTGACCTAGGATCTCCAAGAATGAATAGTGTGTTTTCCCAAAAATACACGTGGATGTTACTCAGAACAAAATTGGTGGCTTATGCCAGCAATGGCATAGGTTCGTTTCACTTACACACACACACACACATATACACACACACACACACACACACACACACACACACACGGTCACAGAGGAGCTTGGACACACACAGAGACACACACACCTGGGGCAGTTTTGAGCACTCGTGGTAAGGTATAGTGTTCCTTCCCTAACCTACGTTAGGATACGTCTATGGGGCACATAGGTACTGTGTTTTCATTCCTCATCCTCAGCCTTCATTTTTCTCCCTGGATATCACCATATTTCACTGTCACTTAAAAAAATGTTTGTGTTAAACAGGGTAAGTAGAGATCCGTGGGCTCCCAGCGCTGTGGCCTAGCTCGTTCGTGTGGTAAGCTTACTACTGCTCTCTGGTAAGCGGCAGTGAGTTCTTTGCATGATATTGTTGTTTGAGAGTGACAGTATTTGTTTCTGTTCTTCATGCATTTCATGATTCAGATTTTGTATGTTTAATTAAAATATTGCATAATGGTGGGTTCAGAAACCATTAAAATAATCAAACCGTTATCCTGTGGGTTGACAACTTTATTTCCCGATATTTTCTATAAAACCCTCCTTCCATCCTTACATTCTCTTAGCATCCTAACTGCACGTAGGTATGTTGTTTCCCCTCTCCACTCACTCACCTTCTTAAATTTGGTCAGCACTTGTGTATAACAGAATATATTAATGCTAAAGAACTCGCGGTGATAACTTGAGCATGTATTTATTTGGGGGTAAGCCAGGGTTTCTAATGAGGCCTAATCGAGTTGTTCCACTTTACTCGTCCCGGCAGTATTTAGAGCTGATTCAATCCATGATCTCTCATGCCTCCCAAAAGTACGAGATTATAACTGTAAGTCCACTTAGTTTCCAGGAACTGTATATTGCATCAAAATCTGTGCGCATTCCTTTCTGGAAACAAGAGGGAGGCATGAGGGGGAGGAGCTCTTTTGTATCCTCGTTTGAATTATGAAGACATTATATACATGAAATGGTATAAACTAATGGCTGTTGGAAAATGTCCTGGATATAATTATTTCTTATTATTTCTTATCTTCAGTTGAATGTGAAAGCAGTGAAAACCTGCAGTCCTATTTAATTGGTTTCTTCCTGTTTCTGGCCCATCACTTTTATATCCGCTGGGAACTATCTGCTCAGTACCTTTGGTAATGGACTACATTCTCTTCAACTTTTTTTTTTTAACATGAACAATTTCATCAACACTAAAGCATTAACGCAGAATATATGAGCCAAAGTACTGAGCTGAGATAGCTTCCAGTTTAACCTAATTCATGTTTAAATTTCACATTTGACTTGTATAATACACCACTGCTGAGAAAAACAATTATGAATGCCTCCTGCATGTTCTATATTCTCTCTAACAGAAATGGTGCAATTTAAGAAATACAAAGGGGCATAGAATTAGAATGGACATGTCTGTGCATATGTGTGTTGTGTGTAAACCTAAATATTTATGTTAAATATTCTTAAAGCTCCTCAGATGTTTCACTCTGAGTGGAATAATGGGCCAATCTTGTGTGGGAGCATTTCCTTTGGTTAGCTTCATAGTGAAAGCTGCCTTTGTTACTTTGTCAGTTGTTTTGAAACATGTACATAATCAGGTTTTGCTTCTGGTAATGAATTATTAGAAAATAGAAGATTTTTTTTGTAAGTTTTGAATGTTTTTGGCCCCCAGGTTTACCATGTAAATCTGCGTTTTGGTGGTGAATCCCTTTGCCTGAGATTCAGTGGTTTTTGGTAAACTTCACTGTTTTCAAGTACCTTTTGTGTAAAATACAGATTCAGTTTTTATAACAAATGGCAAATAAACAGATTAAATGTTGGAAGAAGTTGACTGTCCTGATTTGCCCCCATGCAGTTGTTGTATCATTCACTGGATGGTCAGTTTTAGATTTACATGTGAATCTCATAACAAGAGTAGGAGCTTTCAAAATATGCGACAATGATCACAAAGTAACAAGCCCCCCGAAAAGAGCTGGATTGATCCTAGAATATGCTGGGGTAAGGGGCGGGGAGGAGCGAGACCTGCCCCGCTGGCTCTAGGTAGGTCTGTCTTCCCAGTGGCGCTCATTCTTGGGGACTGATGTTCACAAAGTGACCCCCCCTCCCCCTCTCCTCTTGGCTCTCGTGTCTCCATTTACTGTTAGCTTAGCACTAATGCTGACTGTGGATCAGATAAATAAAAGTAAAGAATCACAAGAGGAAATTTTGAGAAGGTTCAGTAAAAGAGGGAAAATGGAATTATGGGGCAAAATAAGCACATGATAGCACATGATAGTTTGACCTTGTGGATAGAAGCCTTTCCTCTCTCTGTCTCCCTCTCAAGTTCAAACCCCACCCCTCACCCCCACTACACACACACACACACACACACACACACACACACACACTTTAAGGAGCACATTAGAAAGCTGATCAAAGACTCTTCTCTGCTGGAGGACGGAACTCGACATATACGGAACCAGATTATGAGGAAAGTGACCCTGCTGCACTGGCTGGCCGTGTTTCACCCTGGTTTTGTGGCACTTCACGAAAGGCGTGCACCCACCTCGAAGCACCTGAGCAATGGGAAACACTGAGGAAAAGAAGCCAGTGTCTGACTCAAGATGTCAGCAGTCCTTCAGGGACTGCCAGGGGCCTCGGGATGCTGGGGTCCTGTGCCAACAGCCTCCGGGGCAGTGACAGGGCCCCCGGGCTCATGCAGGAGTGCAACTTCGTTCTTTGGCATTCCCCTCCAT